>JAYESA010000006.1:24024746-24234746 GCA_036927795.1 Iris macrosiphon | reverse complement strand
CCGATGACCCGCTTGACCCACAAGGAGCAGGAGTTCACCTGGACAGAGGAGTGTCAAACGATATTCGATGAGCTGAAGAAGCGTCTTACTACAGCACCCATCTTGACCATACCTTCTGGACCCGGAGGATTCGTGATCTATAACGATGCGTCCGGGAAAGGATTAGGATGCATCTTGATGCAGCATGGGAAGGTTGTGGCCTATGCCTTTAGGCAACTGAGGACCCATGAGAAGAACTATCCTACCCACGACTTGGAGCTTTCCGCAGTGATCTTTGCTTTGAAGATTTGGAGGCACTACCTATACGGAGAGCGCGTGGAGATATTCACCGATCACAAGAGCCTGAAGTACGTCTACACCCAGAAGGACCTGAACCAGAGGCAGAGACGTTGGCTCGAAGTGACGGTGGACTTCGAGATCGAGCTACAGTACCATCCGGAAAAGTCTAATGTGGTAGTCGATGCTTTAAGCAGGAAGCCCGTAGCATTTTTCCTGACTACCCAACAACATCTGTTGAGAGATCTAGAACAGTTGGGTATAGAGGTCATTATGCCCGGAGTAGACGGCCAGATGTCGAGTTTCCAGGTGCAATCGACATTGGTAGAGAGGATCAAGGCTGCGTTGCCGACAAACGCCAGATTTCAGAGCTTCGAAAGAGGACAGAGGCTGGAATACAGACGGGACTGCGTATACACGAGGACGGGACTTTGAGATATGGAGATCGTCTCTATGTTCCGAATGGAGAGCTTCGTCAGGAGCTGATGACGGAGGCGCACAGTTCGGCCTACTCTATTCATCTAGAATTGCATGTCCATAAGTCCAATTTGGACACAGGGGCAAAAGTGACAGTTTCTGGTCAAAGCGGGGTCCACATGTGGCCCGCTTCGCACTAAAAAATGTGCCAGAGACAAAGTTCTCCAAATTTGTCAAACTTAGTGTCTACAAGTCCAGAACGACGATACGAACCCAACGAAATATCCAGAACTAGATTTTGATGAGCCGATCATAAAATCGCCCGTCAAGTGGAGCTGTGGGGCCCACGATACGGGATTTTGTCAACGTTCTCAGAATCGAACCAAACTTGGGTCACAGGACCAGCGTATCATTACGAGTCCGATGGTGCAAGTTTCGAAATGACGAGCGTATAAGAAGTTACAACGAGTTTCAGAACAGGGCCGATACGGGGTATTGTCGACGGATACGCGTTGATTCTGGAGTGCACGCACATCCAAATCAACTTTCGCGAAATCTTACACGTTCGTATTGACGGCGTGCACCTTTCGGTAAAGTTCGCACATGACCAAGTCACCTCGTTTAGCGGGGCACATCCATTTCTGGGAAAATCAGGATTTTAAATAACAAATATTTTGGTCATTTTCACCCTCGAATTAAATACAATCTACAGCAGCATAAATTAAAAAAAAATAGGATTTTAAAACTTGGTTAGGTGGTCTAAATAACTGTTCAGGTGGATCTTAGAATTATTACACAGGTTGGTCGTAAAATGGCCGTGAACTTATGAGTTCGGGCCAATTTCTGAATTTTTAGAAATATGGGTTTATTTTCCTGTTTTTGCGTCGCAGTTTGCTATCGACACAGGACGCGATACCCCGAACGATTTGTACGGGGTTTAAGAGGGTTACACAGGGAACGCGTCACAGCAGACGGTTTGAAAAATGAGGCGGCGAGGAGAGAGAAAATCTCACCTGAACAGGGGTAGGTAACAACTGAAATACACGTGCAAGTGATGTCGCAGCGACGGCTGCGGGGTGGCGGAGCTCGGCCGGCGGTTGCTGCAGCTGCGCTGGTCGACGACGGCGCTGGCGTTCGTCGGAGGGAGGAGGTGACGGAGGCAGGGAAACTTGGCGGTGGCCGTGGGGAGATCGTGGTGGTGGCAACGGAGGGTGATGGCGGTTAAGGGTGCCGGAGTCGGGGGTTTAAATAGGAGGCCAGGGAGGAGAAGGGGCGGAGGTTGCGGGAGGTGGAGCGGCACGTGGAGACGGTCAGCCGAGAGGGGAGGCGAGCCGTCGCCGGGAAACGGCCGGGGAGGGGAAAGGTCGGGTCGGGGGTTAGGGATTTTGGATTTTACTGTAGCAAGCGGGTAGGGTTTCGGGTTGGCCGGTCGGATCCATACCCGACCCGCTAGGGTTTAGGTCAGGTTCGGTTTATTATTAAACCGGTTGGTTCAGGTTGGTTTAATACGGTTCAGTCTGGTTCATTTTAGTTTAATTAAAAACTTAGTTTTTAGATCTTTAAAAATAGTTCTGGGGTCCATTAAATTCCAGAAAAAATACAGAATGTCTAATTATTTATTTAACACTCAAAAATATTATTTTTATAATATTTTAATATCTAATAAAAATACAAAATTAATTTAATTCCAGAAAAACATTTATTTTAATTAAAAAATCTCATAAAATTCCCAAAATTTATTTTTAAATTTTGAAAAAATCTGGGGGTTTATAGGGTCGATGGCCGGAGGCTCGTTGGCTGTGGTTTGGTGAAAGCGGTGATCGGTAGTGCTGGGTTTTATAGGAAGGCCGACGGCAATTTCAGGGAGGTGGAGCATCGGCGGGGAGGCGAGCGAACAGCGATGGCGGGTCAGGGAGTTGACGGGTCAGGGAGGCGGAGAGGCGTACGGTCGGCGGCGACGGGATAACGGTCGCCGGCAAAAAGTCGGAGGGACGGGGGAAATTAATTCTCTACAGTTACTGTAGATTAGGATTCGGGTCGGGTTAGCGGGTCAGGTTAGAGGGTCGGGTCTAGATCCGAACCACTAAGGGTTTCGGTTGGGTTGGTTTATTCTAGGCTTGGTTCGGTTCAGGTTGGTTTAATCCGGTTTATTCTGGTTTAATTAGAAATGATGTTTTTAGCTGTTTAAAAATAGTTTTGGGTCCAATAAATTTTAGGAAAATTATACTATGCCTAATTATTTATTTTACACTCAAAATATAATATTCATAATATTTTAATATTTAATTTAATACTCAAAAATATTTAATTACTAAAAATATTTATTTTAATTATTTAAAAATTACCCAAAAATCCCAAAAATTTATATTTTAATTTCTGAAAAAATTGGGTGTTTACAGAAAGAGAGACAGAGAAAGGAGACAGAGAGAGGAGCTCACCGAGTGAGGAGGAGGGGAGCTGGGGAGAGGAGAACGCCGGAGGGAGGAGGAGCTGCCGGAGGGGTGAGGACGCCGGAGGGAGGAGGGGAGCCGGAGGAAGGAGGAGCCGCCGGAGGGGGGAGGACGCCGGAGGGAGGAGGGGAGCCGAAGGAAGGAGGATCTGACGGAGGGAGGAGCACCCCGGAGGGGGGAGGACGCAGCCGGAGGGGGGTCGCCGAGGTGGGGCGCCGGGATGGGGGGGTTTTAAATTTTCAAGATTTCGAAGGAAATGGGGGGAAGAGAAACTGATAACACACCTCAGCGGACGCTCAAGGAGCTAAACTATACATTCGTGACCTTAGTTCCTAAGAAGGAGGGAGCTACATATTTGGTGGATTTTTGACCTATTACCTGCTGCAATTACTTGTATAAACTGATAACACACCTCATGTATCGTCGGATGGAGATCATCATGCAAGGGCTAGTTTTCCCAAACTAGGCTGCTTTTATAAAAGGGAGGAGCATTGCTGACAATTGCCTTCTAGCACATGAGATGGTTCGAAAATTCAACAAGGTGGGGGGAGAGAAAGCCTGCATTAAGCTAGACTTTCATAAGGCCTACGATATGGTCAACCGAGATTTTGTGTGTCATATTATGCTAGACTTGGGGTTTGATGAGAAGTGGTGGCTAGAGTCCGAGAAAGTATCTCTACTCCGACGTTTTTCGTGCTCATCAAAGGACAATCTTGTAGTTTTTTCAAAAGCAATTGAGGTTTGCGGCAGGGCGACCCTCTTTCCCCTTACTTGTTTACGCTGGTTATGGAGTATTTTACCTATTTGTTAGATTTTGCAGTACATTGTCGGGCGATCACTCCCCTCCACAAACAAGTTCGTCCACATGTATCACACCTGATATGTGCAGATAACTTGTTAGTTTTTTTAAAGCCAACTGTAGTAGGGCTTCAGTCGGTCGCAGGGATCATGGAGGAGTTTGGGAAGCTCAGTAGCCTACGACTCAACAAAGATAAAAGCAAAGTATACTTTAGCCAACACTGCCAGCAGAAGGAAGAAAGAGCTTCAGTTATTGGGATTACTACGGGGGACCTTCCAGTGAAATATTTGGGGGTTCCCCAATCTTGCAATTACGCCAGAGATATGAATAGCATGGATTTTGTGGACTGTGTCCAGCGCAGAGTGGAGGGCTGGCAGGCACATAGTCTATCATTCGCTTGTCTCATAGAGTTAATTCGCACAGTGATCACCCCGATTATAATATTTTGGCTTCAGTCTGTCATGTTATCGTCTGCTACGATCAGGAGGGTGGAGAAGTTATGTGCTAACTTCGTGTGGGGGGGAGGGATACATGCCATTTCTTGGGTGATGATGTGTCGGCCACGTGAAGAAGGGGGTGTAGGATTGTGCTCTTGCCAGACATTACAGTTAGTAGCAGGGATGAAGTTAACTTGGAAGTTCTTAAGAGGAGGGTCGATGTGGGCAACGTGGATGCGGAACAAGTATCTTAAGCAGACTAATTTCTTGGTTTACCGATCCACAAACAACGAATCGGTGACATTTAAGCATATTCTTATTTACAGGTAGAGAATGTAACGATGCATTAATTGGAGGATATGCGATGGGAATACAACAGATCTATGGCTGGACCCGTGGGTGTCCCGTCGGAGCTTGTTCCAGGTAGCAGGAGGAGAGGTGGATGCGGGTGCTTTCAACTGTACACCGGTGAGCTCTATCATAGCGGAGGGAGCGTAGTGATTGGGAGGACGCAACAAGGTGTATCGGGTTAGGGAGGAGATCCAAGAAGTGGAGATCGACACTAGCCTGGGGGCTGATGGATGGGAGTGGACAGGGTCACCCAGCGGACTGTTCGCATTTGGGGTAGTATACAATCAAGTTTGGGTCATCTCTGCGAGGATGGGGGATGAAGATATCATTTGGACGAGGGAAGTTCCAGTTAAAATACAAATATGTATGTACAAACTTACCTTGAATCAGCTTCTTACTAGGGGTCGATTGGCTCGTCGGTGGACCCAACTCCTAGACCTGGGGTGTATTCTATGTGGCTAAGCTAATGAGTCGATAGAACACATCTTTTTCAAATGCCCATGGGCTTGGGATATTTGGCGGACTCAAGGGGAGAAACGTCACCTGCGGATTAGGGTCCTATGTGGGATCGGATGTATCATTCAAGCAATTCGAGCTTCATATAGATGTGGAACATAGTGGTTCAGGGTGGCTCGCATCCGGTTAGTGGTGGAAGTATGGCACATCTGGAAGGAGTGTAACAACCGCATTTTTGAAGAGAAAAGCACAGTTTGGATTGGTATTGTCCGTAATATTGAATATGACGTATTAGAGCTGATATCCACCCATGGCAACAAATGAGGTTAAGGGTCTGTAACACTATCCGTTTATAAATAGTATTATTATTTTTCAAAATTTTCTATTATTCAAATTCCAAATTTGTTCCTGCATTAAATTTGACATATATATATAATGGCTTCCTAGGATGCCATTATTGACACTCCTAAAATATCATCATGCACTTCTAATGTAAGAGTATATTTAAATTTTGAATGATTAAAAATTAAAGAGGAGTGCATGATAACATTTTAAGAGTGTCAATTACGACACTATATATATATATATATATATATATATATATATATATATATATATATATATATATATATATATATGTATGTATATATATATATAGAGAGAGAGAGAGAAGGGATCAGGATTCTCTCATTTTTGTATCCCCTAATATCCCCTCTTTCACAGCCGTCGGATCTTGTTTAAGTCATATAATCTTAACCGTTGGTTTGAACCATTCAAATTAATGGTTAAGATTAGATGACTTAACAAGATCCAACGGTTGTGCTTATGGGGATGCTTAGAGGGTGTAAAAATGGAGGATCATGATCCATCCTTATATATATATATATATATATATATATATATATATATATATATATATATATATATATATATATATATATTTGCTAGATGAAAAGCAAAATTAGCCATATTTGATTTTTATATTTAATATATTAGAGAAAATGATAATTCACTTCCTGACTTTTTTACTCGTGAATTTTTGCAGGAACATGAAAGAAAGGATAAAGGGAAGCAACTATGGGTTCCTCGACCCATGACTTATATATATATATATATATGTGTGTGTGTGTTTGTGTGTGTCTGTGTGTGTGTGTATGAGAGAGAGAGAGAGAGAGTATCCAGAAATCATATGTAAGGAGCTTGTATCTAGTAAAGGGAATCAGGTATTACGAAAGCCCGTCACCATTGAGGAGCTCGCGGATATTGTGAAGGCCGCTGACCCTAACAAGGCATCGAGGCCTGATGGGTATGCTAGTAAATTCTTCAAGGTGCATTGGGAAGAGCTTAAACAATCAATATTAAAGGTAGTTGATGACTTTATGAGGAATAAGAGATTACTTAAATAACTCAGTCATACTTTCCTCTCGTTAATCCTAAAGAAGGAGGGCGCGGTGTCACTTACTGATTTTTATCCTATAGCATGTTGAAACAATTTGTATAAAATAATTTTGCATTTGATGTGCAGGCGCGTGAGTGTTATTATGCAGGAATTAATAGTTCCAAACCAGGTTGTATTTACCAGGGGTCAATCCATTGCAGAAAATAACTTACTGGCGCACGAGTTCAATAAAAAGGGGGCAATAAGGCATGCATGAAGTTGGACTTGAGGAAAGCGTACGACACTGTCAACTGAGAGTTTGTGTGCAGGATGATGCTAGCAATGGAATTCGATCATTGGTGGTTCGATCGGGTTCGGGAATGTATAAGTGCCCTATCTTTCTCCGTGTTGATACAGGGGCAACCATACGGGTTCTTCCGAAGCAAACAAGGACTCCGCCAGGGGGACCCCTTGTCCCCGTATTTGTTTACAATAGTGATGGAATACTTTGCATGGTTGGTAGAGGTAGCAGTAATACGGAAGGATACCAAACCTCTGTATGAACAGGTAACCCCAACTGTATCTTATCTCATTCATGCCGATGATCTGTTATTGTTCTTAACACGACAATGAGGGGTATTGAAGCTGTGAATGCTTTGATGGAAAATTTTGGGAGAATGACAGTATTACAGATGAATAGAGAAAAAAGTAATATTTATTTTAATAAATATTTCCCGAATGATGAGCAACTGGCAAATAGACTTCATATTGTATGGGGTCAATTGCCTGTGAAATATCTCGGCTTACCTCTGTCAGTTAATTACACGAAGAGTATGGACTGTCAGGGACTGGTAGACTATGTACAACGTCGGATAGAGGGGTGGCAAGCCCGCACGCTCTCCTTCGGGGGACGGATAGTGTAGTGCCCCACTCCGCATTGGCAATATGTATAAGAGAGATCAGTTTGCTGGATCGAGAGGAAGCCTTCTCGAAGACTTCCCTTGTCGAAACAGAAGATGATTTATCTGGGTGAGTGGGCAGAACTTTATTCTCTGATTCTTTCACGTCTAATGAAAAATTTAATTTTATAATCGCTTGTTGTTAAGAGGGTTAATGTTCATAAGACGAATGATAGAATTTGACACGATAAGCTTAACTAGAGAACTGGTATGCTTGCCTAATAAAAGAATCTTTGCCATGCTAAGTTAGGAAAAAATGTTGCATGCTAAGTTACACTGTCACTAACATCGAACGAAATGTTTGCCATGCTAATAAAGAAGAGTAAAAGATTGCTTGAACATGCCTATTCATCGTATGCTAAGTAAGAGTAGAATTGCATGCTTAGTATAAGAGATAGAATAACAAATGCCATGCTTGTTTAAATAGAGATTTCGTGCATGTTTTCCTTATCACTATTGTAGAGATATAATTGTATGAAATGTTTGTTCTATTTAAAAGGGATGGTGGCCTGTCCGCATAGAGAAAGAGATAGTGGCCTGTCCGCACAGAGAATAGAGACTAATAGTGAACCCTAAGGCTTGTAGTCCTCGTGATCAGAGGGGCGTGGCTATTAGAAGAGAAAAGAGTTATTGAACATATCGATTGATTGAATAGTAAAATAATGATAGCATAGCTTGCTTGTTCATAAATATGTGCATTCATAGAGTTTTTTTATCTGATAATAGTTACATGCATTGCATTGGTCTCGGACAACTTGTGCACAACGATAATCCCATGACCGATTCCTGGGGCACTGCAAACCGTTTGCCCTAGAGGGATCAAAGAGAACACCCTGAGGCAAAGAAGTCCTCATGATCATGCGGGTGTTCATGTCTATTAGATAGCTAGACCATGTGTCAAAGCAGCTAGTATGAGCGTATACTAGTGCAGTAATGGGCCGTGATAACACCGCTGCTAATCCCAGGGAACCATATAGTCAAGTCGCATGCTAGGATTCAGCCTTCTTGCATACCTAACTATTTGATGCAGAGACAAATATGAATATAATATATATATATATATATATATATATATATATATATATATATATATATATATGATTATGTAAATTGTTGCTAATTTGTAGGTCTGTTGCAAGGATAACCGTTCGACGAAGGGTAATGATCACTGAATAAGTGATGATCATTTTATTATGCTTCTTATCATACGTTGCTTCTATAAACAAATTGATGCTGACTTGAATATGCTAATATTCCCTAGATAAGATGAATAGTCCACTAGATGTTGCTTATGTTCTTTAGAGATTATAGATATGGCTCACAATATATGATGCGCACTGCACGATAGAGTGATCTCTTTTCTATTCTTGAATGAATTGAACATGAACCCTGATTTCAAAGATATTTTCAAAAGAAGTAATATGACTTGATCCCGTACTGCATGAAATAAACCTAGGTAAAAGTAGCAAGATCACTAGTAATGTAATATGTTCTCACATGATTACTTAGTGTTGGTTTTAGAGAGAGTTGCTTTTGTTCGTTTCTTTGATACTCACCAGTGCTTTTCCAAAAGTGATGACCACCCACCAGCTAGTTATACAAATTCTGGATTGTCCAAAGAAGCCATAGGAAATCCTCATCCTCAGGAGCCGGAGATCAGGAGTCGATGCCATGAGACGCATTGCGGATGTTTTGAGATACTTTTGTATAAAAGGATCTAATATATGGAACGATGTCATTGTATTCTGTTTTGAGATGTAAGTCGATTGTCAACGTTATAATCATTTCAGATATCAATAAGAGATTGTTTTCTTATACCATTGTGTTTATTTACTTTTCTGCAATATTGTGCCGCTGCCTCTTACTCTGTATAGCTTATTTTGTTATTGTTCAAGCCTTGGCCTTGTGCAAGCACAACTTAGGCTTGCACGGTATCACGTCCAAAGCGAGGACGATCGACCCATGCGGGATCAGGGCATGACATAGTTGTAGTGGTATAAGAGCAACTAGATCCTTTGGCCATTCCATTTTTTTGCTTTAACTTAAGATGTTTTCTTGCCACTTGATATCATTACTGCAATGAGCGTTCCATACAATGAATCCGTAAATATTACCAAATATGTCGACAAAATTTTCCTGGTTGATTTATTGATTGAGAGATAATTTCTGATTCAAGGTGTGTAAATGGGCGGGCGGCCCCGAACCCGGTCAACGGACCGGCACACTCCGGCCCACCCACCCACCCACCCACGAGTCTGGGTTGGGTCGGAGGATCCCACCCTCAAGCTCGGCCCGGTCTCCGCTTTGTTCGGGTCGGATCCAATTCGGTCGGCCCGGCCCGGTCAAGTCTGGTTCGGCTATTTTTTTTTGATATATCCGTTGGGGATATTTTTACCAAAATACCCCCAATTTAGTGGCTATTTTTGAATATTTTAGGGGTATTTTGGTTATTTTGCTAAAAAATCAAAAATATCCATTATAACAACTCTTTTTTTAGGGTATTTGGGGTCATACGGCCCCAAAAAATTCCTATAAATAGCCCATGATTCATGAAAAATAAACACATTATAATTTTTTTCCTCTTACAAATTTTTTTTCCTCTCTTACAAAGTTTAGAAGAAAGGCAATTATAAAGTTTAGAAGCAAATCAATTACTGGAGTCCAACTTCTTTCCTCTTAAAACATTTTCTTGCGATTTCTTTTGGAGGCTTCTAGCAGACGTTACAAGTAACTTTAATATTACCGAAAAAAAAATCTAATTTGAGATTTTTTTCCCTCTCCCTCTCTCTCTCTCTCTCTCTCTCTCTCTCTCTCTCTCTCTCTCTCTCTCTCTTTGTAGAGAAGTAATTAATTTTGATCTAAATTTTTTTGAATTTTTTTGTTAATATGGATGGACAAGGTTCAAATCAACCTTTTAAAAATTATAATTATTATAATAATATGTTTGAAAATAATTATATTCCTAATTTTGTGCCACCGACACAAATGTCACATCATGAAGTTAGGAGTATGGCTACAGCTACAAATGTTGACAATAGAAAAAAAATTATTTTTATGGAATTATTTTACAAAAATATTTGTTACTGTTAGTGAGACCGTACCAGTTTTAGATTCAAAAGATCAAAAACTAATACCTAAGACTGCAGAATGTAAGAAATGTAAGCGGGTTTACAAATAAAAAAAATGATGGCACGAGCACTCTAAAAAATACTACGAAAGTTGTTATGGCAAAGACACACTGCAGGCTAGTCAAACACAACTAAGTATCTGTGGTCAATGATCTTCTATAGGTAACTTTACTTATTCTGATGCTCGTAACAAGACTGAGTTAGCAAGATATATTATTTGTGAGGAACAACCCTTTACATTTTGTGAGAGTGATTTCTATTATAACTATGCAAGTAATATCCTTAATCCTTATTTTACTAAAGTTTCTAGATCTACTGCTAGAGCAGAGGCTCTGGATTTTTTTTAAAAAGATAAGGCTGTTTTGAAAGAAAGTTTTATGCATATTAGTAAATTAGCTCTAACTTCTGATATATGGACTACTAAGCAAAATTATGCTTATATTTGTATCATGGCACATTATAGATCCAAAATGGATGTTAAAAAAATGTATCATTTGTCTAAGGCCTTTAGAATTTCCACATACCGACGTTGTAATCGGTGGCGCTATAATACAATTTGTGCGTGAATATGATATTCACAATAAAATATTTTTGATTTTTTTTTTGATAATGCTAGTAATAACACTTCTTCTATTAATGTTTTGAAAACATAATTTACGCCTATGTTAGAAGGTAGACTTTTTTATGTTAGATGTGTTTGTCATATTATTAATTTGATTGTACAAGAATGTCTTGAATTATTTCAACTAAATTTAGAAAATGTTAGATTATGTCTACAGAGTTTGAACACTTCAGCAAGTAGACAACAAACTTTTAAAAAAAATTGTACACAATATGGGGTTACTTTTAGGCGATTTGTTAAGGATGCACCACATAGATGGAATTCTACTTATTTAATGTTGAAATCTTCCATGAAGTTTAAAGTTGTTATTACACATTATTGTAATGCTAATCCTAGTTTTGATTATCAAGTAACTGAGAATGATTGGTTAATTGCTACTCCTATTTTTGAATTTTTAGAATTATTTTACAATGCTACAACCATTATATCTGGAATTTATTATCCAACTTCTCCCTATGCTTTAACAGAAATTCTTAACATGTCTCATCTAGATATAGAAATGTCCCTGGTTTTGATTATATGATTTTTAAAAATCAAGCTAAATTTAAAAAATATTGGGGTAATATACATCTTCTATATTGTTTGGCTTCAATTTTTGATCCCAAGATTAAATTAGATGGTGTATATATTTTATTAGACGAATTTGAAAAAAATATGAGAGTTGACGTAGGTAGCTAGAAAGTAGAAATTAAGGATGTTTTAGATAGTTTAATTATTTTATATGAAGAAAGAGTAGTATCCATCCGACCCGATACAACCGTTCAAGGTAGTAGCTCTGTTTTTGTGTCTAAATTATCATATGCTAAAAGTGTACTGCAAAGGAAGAAAAAAAAAAATCCCAACCTACTTAAGAATTGTCCTTATATCTAAATTCTTATTAAGAAGATGACTCTTCAACTTATTATTCAATTTTGGAATGGTGGAAGAGACACGCAAAAACTTATCCTGTACTTTCTTCTCTAGCACGTGATATTCTAATGGTTCCAGTGTCCACGGTAGCATCAAAATCTTATTTTAATGCGGGTCCAAGGATGATAAGCAAAAAGAGGAGTCGATTGCTGCCAGATATTTTAGAATCTTGTGTCTGAGATCATGATTGGACCCGTGCTAAAAAAGAACTCAAAACTTAATAGATAAAAGTGTTGAAATCTCAGAGCTGGACTTTCAATATCTTATTATGGATGACGCTAGTGAAGGGGGAGCTGAGCAATAAACTTCAACGAAAGACGGACAATGGCAAATTTTGAAAAGATTTGTACATTTTTTTTACAAGTTTTATGCAAATAAAATATCATTTACGAGTTTTTTTTTGTTACTTAATGTTATAATACATTTATAATTTTATTATCATTAATAAAAGAAATTCAGCTTTTCTTACTTAATGCACTAATTTGTTTACATTTAACTTATTTATTTCTATATAAATAACTTCTTTAAATTTCAAGTTGTAAATTTATATTTAAATTCAAAAAAATTATTTATACATTTTTTTATAAATTATTCAAAAAAAAATCGAGAAAAAATTCAACTTCTAAATATTTAGATTTTAACTTATACTTAAAGTTATATAAATATTGATATAAAGAAATCAAATAAATTTTTTTTACTTAATGTTTATATAAAGTTTTACATAAATTATACCAAAAAAATTTATAACAAATAACTTATAAATTTCAAATTATATAAAATTAACTTAGTAATAAAAAACCTATAAATTTTAACTTGAATTTATTAACATATATATCATATAGATTATATATAAAATAATATAAATAAACGTAAAAAAAAATTAAAACCGGGCCGGCCCGACCGTGAACCGGCCCGGACCGAGACCGGTTTGGCCCGGTCCACCGCAGACTGGGTCACGGGTCCGGGCTGGGTCGGGTGCCAAGCCGTCATATCCGGCCCGGCCCGCTCTCTCCACCGGGTTGGGCCCGGACCGACCCGAACCAGGACAAAACCGGGCCGCGGGCCGGGCCGGTCCGACCCAATACACATCTTGATTTCTGATTGCTAGAGTTTTATCGATTGAGGATAGCGAGAGATGAGGACTATCACTTGTAAGCCCCTGATTTTTCAAAAATATTAAAATTGGAATTTTTCACAATTTTCTGAAATTTTCTGGGAATTTTCTGTAATTAAAATCAGGGTTTTGAATTATTACATAATTTTTAATTGATAATAAACAACATTAAAATATTATTAAAATAATATTTTTTGGTGTAAAATGGAAAACAGGACTTAGGGTAATTTTTCTGGATTTTTCTGGGCCTCAGACCTATTTTTAAATGCCTAAAAACTATTTAATTATTTATTTAACTAATTATTATTATTATTATTAGTATTATTATTATTATATTTATTATTGTTTTTGGGCACGGCCCGGCCCAGTGGGCCGAGCCCAGCAGCCCAGGCCCAGCCCGCTCCCTTATCGGGTCGGGTCGGGTCAGCCAGACCCGACCCGCCGTCTGCCCGACCCGGGCGACCGCCTCTCCCCCGCGTGGCCTCCGGCGCCCGAGTCTGCCGCCGCCTCCGGCGGTCAGCCCCACGTCCCCGCTCCGCTCCGCCTTCCCCGCCCTCGCCTCCGCCTTCCCCGCGTCGACTCCGCCTCTCCCGGCGTTCCCTCCCCTATAAAAACTGAGCCCCTCTCCCCTCCGGCCACATCTCCCCAGAACCGCCACCCTCGCCGCCGTACCGCCCGCAGCCCGGCCAACCTCCAGCGCCGCCGTCTTCCTCTCCATCCTCCGCCCACCTCCCGTCGACTCCGGCTCCCGACGAACGGCACAGCAGCCGCAGTAGAAGCTGCTCGAGCCCTCCGGCGCCGCCGCCGTCAGCCCAAGCCCCCGCCGCCTCCACCAGCAACGCCGCCCAGCCCCGGTCGGCCTCCCCAGCAGCGCCGCCTCAGCCCTCTGGCCGGCCCCGCCGCATCTCCGTCGAATTCCCCAAACCCTAACCCTAGCCCTAATTCCCATTTTCGTGTCCGACACGAGTCGGACACACCTCGACCCTGAATTTTCAGGTCCCCTTCAAGTATGTGTAACTTTCGCCTCGTAGCTCTGTTTCCAATTCTGCAAATTGCGTTGTGAAGCCTGTATGACCCTCTCGGTGTCCGGACAAACTGTTCGGGACATCGCGTCCTGTGGTGATCGCACACCGCGATCCAAAAACAGGAAAAACCAGACCCTGTTTTACCCCGGAACTGAGTGCGCCCCGCCAAACGGGACGACTTGGTCACGTGCGGTCTTCACAGATACGTACGCATCGTCGATACGGACGTGTGAGATTTCGTGGAAGCTGATTCGGGTGTGCGTGCACACCGAAATCAACGCATATCCGCGGACATCGTCCCGTATCCGCCTTTTCTGTAATTTACCCTAACTTCGTGCACACACGTCGGATCGAGACGAAACTTGCGCCATCGGACTCGTAGCGATACGCTGGTCCTGTGGGTCAAGTTTGGTTCGATTCTGAGAACGTTGACGAAATCGCGTGTCGTGGGCCCCACAGGCCTCGCTCGACGGGCGATTTTGTGTTCGGCTCATCGGAATCCAAATCTGGAAGTTCCGTTGAGTTCGTATCAGCGTTCCTGACCTGTTGACACTAAGTTTGGTGAATTTGGAGACCTTTGACCCGGACACGTTTTTCGGTGCAAAGCGGGCCCACCGGCGGACCCAGTTTTGACCCAAAACTGCCGTTTTTGCCCTTGTCTCCAAATTGGACCCAAGGACAGGCGTTTCTAGCTATTTGACATATTCTGAGCATGATGGTAATGTCTATTTCAGCTTTTGGACTCATCTCTGGAATTCCCCCCCCCCCCCCCGAGAGCCAATATTAATCAAATCCAAACAACAGGCAAGTACCTGCACTTCAAGTTTATTCTTTATATTGTGATAATTAATTCCTTGCTCTACTAGCACCATTGGATGATTACACGTAGTGTTAGAACACTGGATTTTCATGTCTTGAATACTGGAGTTCATGTCTTATTTTTCGTGTCGGGTGGGAGAATACTAAGGAGGCATGGAGTTTACCCTTTCCCCTGTATTGTCTAATAGTTGTTGGTACACGACTGTCCATCAGCCGGATCTCGATTATATTGTCTAATAGCCGTTTATGACGGCCGGATTAGCCTTATAAACCCCCTATATGCCAACTATGTATTCTAAAAACAAACACAAGTTCACACAGATAGTTTCTGGTCATGTTATATTTCTTGCTGGCTGTTGTAGTTTCATTTCCTGTTTCATTTATTTCTGTTTTATCATATACCTGCTTACAGCTTTAACTCTGAGATAATGATGTTCTGTTATGCAGTTTCTTAACTTGATCTTCAATATTTAATTGTCATAAATATTTAGTTTAACCTTGTTGTGCACTGTGTACTTTGCTCCTTTCCTGACTGGATCTGTTGATTTAGGCGATGATGAGGATCTTGCCCCTACTTATTATGGTCCCTATGAGGGGACTGATGTTACCTATGAGGAGCCAGAACCCACCCAGGAGACCCCTGCTGCAAAGTAGCTAGTAGTAGCTATCTTTCATTTATATTCTTATCTCATTTATCGGGTTTGTCCCCGACTTCATTTTGAAATCCTGTACTAAAACATTTGAATCTGTTGTCACATTTATTTCAGTTGCAATCATAAGTTTCAATTCTCATTATTATCTCGCCTATGTTATTTGTGAATGAGCTAGTTAGCAAATAATGGATTGACCTAGACAGCGTACTACCGCCGATTCTGCGGCGTAGGCTGGACGTACCCACGTACTCGTGTCCGAATTTCCGGGTGCGGGTCGTGACACGTTTTTATGGTGGCCCATGCAGGTCCTATCCTAAAATAGGGTGATACCCTAGGACAGGGTATGGAATAAGATTGAGGATTCTAGGAAAAGCTCATTCACAGTATAGCGTCCTTATTTCAATTCTTGATATCATTGCTGCTCGATTTTTCCTATCGCCTTTGATTTCCAAGTATTCTATTCTGATCTCCTATCCCTTCATCTTTCAGAATGGTTCAGACGAGGAACACAGTAGGAGGCACATCAGAACCAGCTGAGCAGAATGTGCCCGAGACTCTTGCACTCCCGTCGCCTCCATCTGTTCCGGCAGTTACTCTAGATGGGGCACAGCTACTTGGAGTGTTCCAGGGATTGGTGGAATCCCAGAAGGAACAAACTGCCCTGCTACGGACCAGCCTTTCAGAAGCTCTTCGGACCCGAGAGTCACCACAAAAGAGGCCAGGAAGTGCCAAGGACTTTAAGAACCTTAGACCCCTGGAATTCTACGGAACTGAAGGCATTCTCTATGCCGATGAATGGATAGAGAACGTAGAGAGACTCCTGAAGACTGCTCGGGTCCCTGATGACCTCAAAGTGGAGTCCGCAAGCCTGCAACTGTTCGACATTGCTCGAACCTGGTTCAGAGATGAACCCCAGCTATCTGCTCCCGACATCACCTGGGAAGATTTTAAGAGGCTATTCAAGGAGAAATTTTACCCCGAAGTGGCTCGGGAAGCTCTCGAAATCCAATTCGAGAGACTGGAACAAGGTAACCTGACTGTTGATGAGTATACTGCTGAATTTAGCAGGTTAAGCCACTTTGCGGAGTACATGGTTCGTACCCCGGAGGACAGAGCCCGTAGATTCAAGAAGGGGCTATCTCCGGATATTCGCCTTGCTGTCACCACCAGCCGAGCTCGCACCTACGAGGAAATCTTGAGCGTGGCACAAGGCGTTGAGAGAGACATGGGGCATAAGCTAAAGCGAGAAAGAGATACCGGAAATACGGGACCCAACAAACGCCCTTTTCAACAACAACAACAACAGAGGGCCCCGCAGCAAACTCAGCGTCCTCTCCCTCGAGCTCCAGCACCCCAACACCAGGCTCAAGGACAGAACCAGCAAGCTCTCCCTTGTAACTATTGTCATAGACCAGGCCATACTTGGCAAGTTTGCAGAAAGAGGCTAGGTGTTTGTCTACTTTGTGGCTCAGCAGCACATCAAGTGAGGGACTGTCCCGCTGCTCAAGGACGCGGACAGGCTTACGTAATGACCGTGGAGAACGCGCAAACTCTGGAAGCAGCTAATGCGCGTAAGTGATTCGTAGATACTTTTTCTAGTATTGTTTTCGTGCCTATTGGTTCGTGACCTCAGCCCCAACCTAGTAATTTTTGAACTTGCTAAATAACCTAGTATGCTTTTAATTTTGATAACTGTAGAGTTTTTAGAGGCTTTTGCTGTTGTGCTTATTTTGTGTCTTGTGAACTTCAATAAATTTGTACCTCTTTTCATCATCATCTAGCGCACTTAATTTTGCTGAACTCGACTGATGCTGCTATTTTATAGCCTAGTTTTGCAAGCTTACTCTTTATCGGGCTTGTTCATGACACCTGTATTATTGAGGCCTGATCAACCCCACTAATACAAGTGTCTACTCAGAATCAGTGTACTACGGTCTGATCAACCTTAGTGCAATTTGATTCGCACTTCGCACGACTACTTTACGTGGATTGAGATAGATAGTTGACTAGTATACTTGTCCCTAAATATGTCTGAGCATATCGTATCAGTTACATAACTGTACTAATACGAGCATGCGAATATACGATTACCAGAATAGGATTTCAATCCATAGCCGCCTGACAATTTCCATTAGAATTTCTTAAACGCCTTGATCCCTATACCTCTGTTCTACCACCTCGCCCTTGAACTCTTATTTTTGATCCTCGTCTTCCCTTATTTCGGGAGACGAAACCTTGTGCTTGGTATAAGTTTGATATAGAGATAGTACTAGATATACCCCTCAGACCGGTCGAATTGATGATAACCCTTTATGACTAAGGGAATACCATAGGTGGTGTATTTGTGTTAAAGACTTAAAGATTCAAATACCATGATTAATTAAGTTGGGACCTAGCTTTACTAGTTGTATAGCCTTAGAGGACATATGGGTAGAATTCTAAGTTGGGTAGCGACCGCAATGTTCACCTGAGAGAAACCCGTTAGACTGTAATCAAGTGAGATTAGACAGAGAGAACCCTGCCACATTTTAAATTTCGAGGACAAAATTTTTATAAGTTGGGTAGATTGTAAGCCCCTGATTTTTCAAAAATATTAAAATTGGGATTTTTCACAATTTTCTGAAATTTTCTGGGAATTTTCTGTAATTAAAATCAGGGTTTTGAATTATTACATATTTTTAATTGATAATAAACAACATTAAAATATTATAAAAATAATATTTTTGGGTGTAAAATGGAAAACTGGACTTAGGGTAATTTTTCTGGATTTTTCTGGGCCTCAGACCTATTTTTAAATGCCTAAAAACTATTTAATTATTTATTTAACTAATTATTATTATTATTATTATTAGTAGTATTATTATTATTATTATATTTATTATTGTTTTTGGGCCCGGCTCAGTGGGCCGAGCCCAGCAGCCCAGGCCCAGCCCGCTCCCTTATCGGGTCGGGTCGGGTCAGCCAGACCCGACCCGCCGTCTGCCCGACCCGGGCGACCGCCTCTCCCCCGCGTGGCCTCCGGCGCCCGAGTCTGCCGCCGCCTCCGGCGGTCAGCCCCACGTCCCCGCTCCGCTCCGCCTTCCCCGCCCTCGCCTCCGCCTTCCCCGCGTCGACTCTGCCTCTCCCGGCGTTCCCTCCCCTATAAAAACCGAGCCCCTCTCCCCTCCGGCCATATCTCCCCAGAACCGCCACCCTCGCCGCCGTACCGCCCGTAGCCCGGCCAACCTCCAGCGCCGCCGTCTTCCTCTCCATCCTCCGCCCACCTCCCGTCGACTCCGGCTCCCGACGAACGGCACAGCAGCCGCAGTAGCAGCTGCTCGAGCCCTCCGGCGCCGCCGCCGTCAGCCCAAGCCCCCGCCGCCTCCACCAGCAACGCCGCCCAGCCCCGGTCGGCCTCCCCAGCAGCGCCGCCTCAGCCCTCCGGCCGGCCCCGCCGCATCTCCGTCGAATTCCCCAAACCCTAACCCTAGCCCTAATTCCCATTTTCGTGTCCGACACGAGTCGGACACACCTCGACCCTGAATTTTCAGGTCCCCTTCAGGTATGTGTAACTTTCGCCTCGTAGCTCTGTTTCCAATTCCGCAAATTGCGTTGTAAAGCCTGTATGACCCTCTCGGTGTCCGGACAAACTGTTCGGGACATCGCGTCCTGTGGTGATCGCACACCGCGATCCAAAAACAGGAAAAACCAGACCCTGTTTTACCCCGGAACTGAGTGCGCCCCGCCAAACGGGATGACTTGGTCGCGTGCGGTCTTCACAGATATGTACGCATCGTCGATACGGACGTGTGAGATTTCGTGGAAGCTGATTCGGGTGTGCGTGCACACCGGAATCAACGCGTATTCGCGGACATCGTCCCGTATCCGCCTTTTCTGTAATTTACCCTAACTTCGTGCACACACGTCGGATCGAGACGAAACTTGCACCATCGGACTCGTAGCGATACGCTGGTCCTGTGGGTCAAGTTTGGTTCAATTCTGAGAACGTTGACGAAATCGCGTGTCGTGGGCCCCACAGGCCTCGCTCGACAGGCGATTTTGTGTTTGGCTTATCGGAATCCAAATCTGGAAGTTCCGTTGAGTTTGTATCAGCGTTCCTGACCTGTTGACACTAAGTTTGGTGAATTTGGAGACCTTTGACCCAGACACGTTTTTCGGTGCAAAGCGGGCCCACCGGCGGACCCCGTTTTGACCCGAAACTGCCGTTTTTGCCCTTGTCTCCAAATTGGACCCAAGGACAGGTGTTTCTAGCTATTTGACATCTTTTGAGCATGATGGTAATGTCTATTTCAGATTTTGGACTCATCTCTGGAATTTCCCCCCCGAGAGCCAATATTAATCAGATCCAAACAACAGGCAAGTACATGCACTTCAAGTTTATTTTTTATATTGTGATAATTAATTCCTTGCTCTACTAGCACCATTGGATGATTACACGTAGTGTTAGAACACTGGATTTTCATGTCTTGAATATTGGAGTTCATGTCTTGTTTTTCGTGTCGGGTGGGAGAATACTAAGGAGGCATGGAGTTTACCCTTTCCCCTGTATTGTCTAATAGTTGTTGGTACACGACTGTCCATCAGCCGGATCTCGATTATATTGTCTAATAGCCGTTTATGACGGCCGGATTAGCCTTATAAACCCCCTACATGCCAACTATGTATTCTAAAAACAAACACAAGTTCACACAGATAGTTTCTGGTCATGTTATATTTCTTGCTGGCTGTTGTAGTTTCATTTCCTGTTTCATTTATTTCTGTTTTCTCATATACCTGCTTACAGCTTTAACTCTGAGATAATGATGTTCTGTTATGCAGTTTCTTAACTTGATCTTTAATATTTAATTGTCATAAATATTTAGTTTAACCTTGTTGTGCACTGTGTACTTTGCTCCTTTCCTGACTGGATCTGTTGATTTAGGCGATGATGAGGATCTTGCCCCTACTTATTATGGTCCCTATGAGGGGATTGATGTTACCTATGAGGAGCCAGAACCCACCCAGGAGACCCCTGCTGCAGAGTAGCTAGTAGTAGCTATCTTTCATTTATATTCTTATCTCATTTATCGGGTTTGTCCCCGACTTCATTTTGAAATCCTGTACTAAAACATTTGAATCTGTTGTCACATTTATTTCAGTTGCAATCATAAGTTTCAATTCTCATTATTATCTCGCCTATGTTATTTGTGAATGAGCTAGTTAGCAAATAATGGATTGACCTAGACAGCGTACTACCGCCGATTCTGCGGCGTAGGCTGGACGTACCCACGCACTCGTGCCCGAATTTCCGGGTGCGGGTCGTGACATCGCTTCTCTGGATATCGAAAGTTTTTTCTTGAATTCTGAGGACGAAACTTTTTCTCTGTGGGTAAGTATGTAGTGCCCCACTCTGCATTGGCACTATGTACAAAAGAGGTCAGTTTGCTGGCTCGAGATAAAGCTGTCTCGAAGAGTTCTCTTGTCAAAACAGAAGACGATTGATTTTGGTGAGTGGGCAGAACTTCATTCTCTGATTCTTTCACGCCTAATAAAGAATCTGGTTTTATAATCGCTTGTTGTTAAGAGGATTAATGTTTAAAAGACGAATGATAGAATCTGACACGATGTGCTTAACTAGAGAACTGTTATGCTTGTCTAATGAAAGAACCTTTGCCATGCTAAGTTAAGAAAAGATGTTGCATGCTAAGTTACACTGTCACTAACATCGAACAAACTGTTTGTCATACTAATAAAGAAGATTAAAAGATTGCTTGAACATGCCTATTCATCGTATGCTAAGAAAGAGTATAATTGCATGCTTAGTATAAGAGAGAGAATAACAGATGCCACGCTTGTTTAAATAGAGATTTCGTGCATGTTTTCCTTGTCACTACTGTAGAGATAAAATCGTATGAATGCTTGTTTTGTTTAAAAGAGATGGCGGCATGTCCACATAGAGAAAGAGATGACGACATATTCGCACAGAGAATAGAAACTAATAGTGCACCCTGAGGCTTGTAGTCCTCGCGATCAGGGGGGTGTGGCTGTTAGAAGAGAAAAGAGTTATTGAACTTATCGATTGATTGAATAGTAGAATAATGATAGAATAGCCTGTTTGTTCATGAACATGTGCATTCATAGAATTTTTATCTGATAGAAGTTACATGCATTGCATTGGTCTCAGACAACTTGTGCACAAGGATAATCCCATGACCGGTTCCTGGGGTACTGTGAACCGTTCATCCTAGGGTAATCAGAGAGAACACCCTGAGGAAAAAAAGTCATCATGATCAGGCAGGTGTTCATGTCTATTAGATAGCTGGATCATGTGTCAAAGCAGCTAATATGAGTGTATACTAATGCAGTGCTGGGCCGTGATAACACCGCTGCTAATCCCAAGGAACCAACACTCGGGGACCATCATATAGTCAGGTCGTATGCTAGGATTCAGCCTTCTTGTATACCTAACTGTTTGTTGCAGAGACGAACATGAATATAGTACCCATATGATTATGCAAATTATTGCTAACTTGTATGTCTGTTACAGGAATAATCGTTTGGCGAATGGTAAGGATAACTGAATAAGTGATGATCATTTTATTATGCTTCTTATCATATGCTGCTTCTATGAATAAATCGATGCTGACTTGAATATGCTAATGTTCCCTTGATAAGATGAATAATCCACTAGATGCTACTTATGTTCCTTAGAGATTATAGATATGAATCACAATATATGCATCGCACTGCAAGATAGAGTAATCCCTTTTCTATGCTTGAATGAATTGAACATGAACTCTGATTTCAAAGATGTTTTCAAAAGAAGTAATCTGACTTGATCCCGTACTACATGAAATAAACCTAGGTAAAAGTAGCAAGATCACTAGTAGTGTTATATTTTCTTACATAATTACTTAGTGTTGGTTTTAGAGAGTGTTGCTTTTGTTCGTTGCTTTTATACCCACCAGTACTTTTCCCAAAGTGCTGACCCCCACCATCTTGTTTTGTAGATGCTGGACTGTCCGAAGAGGTGATAGCAGATCCTCATTCTCAATAGCCAGAGATCAGGAGTCGATGCCATGAGACGCATTGCAGATGTTTTGAGATGCTTTTGTATAAAGGGATGTAATGTATGAAACAATTTTATTGTATTCTGTATTGAGATGTAAGTCGATTGACAACCTTGTAATCATTTCAGATATCAATAAAGAGATTATTTTCTTATACCATTATGTTCATTTATTTTTCTGCAATATTATACCGCTTCGTCTTACTCTGTATAGCTTATTTTATTATTTTTCAAGCCTTGGTCTTGTGTAAGTGTAACTTAGACTTACACGACATCACGCCCAAAGCGAGGACGATCAGCCCATGCGAGATCGGGGCGTGACAGATAGAACTGGTGAAGATAGTGATAGTTGCGATCACTATGTACTTGTTTCATGCATTATTGTTACCAGTCGCGGTGATCCAAAAGGTTGAGTAGCTCGGTGCGGAGTTTATATGGCGAGTAGGTATACACGCCATATCATGGATGGAACTCTGCCACCCCAAAAATAAGGGGGGGGTAAAGCGACTAACCAACGTACGTGACACTGTAAGACTCAAACTGGCATGGAGATTCCTGGAAGGTAACTCCTTGTGGGCGAGCTAGCTTAAAAGCAGATATTTGAAGCAAGCAAATTTTTGGATAAAGCATATTGATAACAATTTCTCCGTCACCTTCAAAGCGATCCTACAGAGTCGACGACAAATCAAACACCTGATTACACGAACAATCAAAGACGAAAAAACTACCAGACTATGGTTTGATCCGTGGGTCTCGAATAACAATATGGTGGAGAGACTTGGATGGCAGACGTTCGTGCTCACAGGCCGGGAGGAAGACGTGTCTTGTCTGCTGGATGATAGGGGCTGAAATCTGGATACACATGATATCGGGGGGTTTAGGCAGGAGATTAAGGATGTGCATATTGACATGGAAGTGGCCCAGGATTGCTGGAGATGGGAGTCAGAGAGTACCAGGAAATTTAGCTCAGGTTCTGCTCATGAGCACCTACGTGCAAGCGGCCCTAAAGTGGATTATGTCGAATCCATTTGGCACAGACGAATAGCTATCAAGATGAGTCTATGCTTGTACAAACTAATACTGGGTCGGTTATTGAATATAGATCATTTACAAAGATTTGGCATCAATATTCTGATACTACAATGTGTGCTATGCCAGCAGGGTGTTGAATCTATTCAGCACATGTTCTTTTAGTGTTCTTTTAGTGCACATCCTCTGAGCATATCCTGAGGTACAATGGACCAAATTGCAACTTGTGGATACGGGAAAGAGGGGGATAACAGGACTACTAATGGAGATTACAGGCCACCGGACACGGGGAGCTGACTGGTTCATAGAGGCAAGGATACGATTAGCGGCTGCGGTATGGCACATCTGGAAAGAACGAAACACTCGTATTTTTTAAGGCTTGGATACACCTCTTATTGGACTAGTACATAATATAGAATTTGACGTGGCCAGGCTTTCCCTTGGAAAGGATGTCTGATACATCCTATGTTGTATTGATGGTTCATTGTTAGTAGTAATAAAATTACCTTCTTCCACACACACACTAGGAGGCACATTTTTTGCTAGTTAAAACCTTTATATTAACCGAAATATCGGACATACATGCTGATATCTACAACACTGGTGTACGTATGTAATGTCCCGCTTCCAGCAGTTCACTTAAGGAACACTTACTACTTTGACTCGGTTGATAATCGAGTCTCGGGAAAACCTTACCACCTAGTCAATCACGAACGAAATGCAATGAACTCTTCCAACTGATGGAACAACTTTTATTGAAATTAGTCCAAGAGTTTTCGTTGGATATTTTACTGCTTGGTTTTGTATTGCTTTATGTTTTGTCTTGCTTTCGATTATTTAGTTTTCATGATTCGCTTTCCTTGCTTGCGCATTCATTTCGAATCGTAAGAGAAAGATATCGAAGGATGCTAACCAAGTGTTGTTGCAATTTCAGGACGCATAACCAAAGAGTGATCACTGCGTAAGGCTTCCCCATTCTCTCGCGTTGATTTATTCAGTGAGTGGCTTCGGCCCTTCGATGAATCCTTTGTCTTCACGTCCTAATAAAAAGATCTCTAATCCACTCAAAGTGCATGTCCCTATGCTTAATTTGACACCCCAGTAACAAGATAATTTAATGAACATGAATCACATGTTAACTTAGAATTGCTACTACTTATTGCTTGATAAAGAATTATGATATTTGAATCATAGAATAATCACTGCAACTGTTCAGGATATTGATGCACGTTCCTTATCATATGTTGCGCATTGAACTTATAGAAAATCTCTTATGGTTTGAATTGATCAATATTGACTTATTGAAGAGCTACGACTCTATCGAAAAGAAGACAATCCATATAGATGCATTTTGTTCAACTATTGCAATAAAACAGATTATTTGATAGAATACATTCATCGCATAAGTCTTTGGACAACTTGTGCACAAGGTCAGTCTCTCGAGCGTTTCCTGGGGCACTAGGGATCGTTCGGCCTAGGAGAGATAATCGAAACACCCTGAGGCTTGTAGTCCTAGCAATTATGGGGGTGTCATGTTTAATAGTTAGCCTGGGCTTGTAGTTCCAGCTGCTATTCATGAGTTTTCACGTGGACCATCATGTAGTTAGGTCACATACTAGGTTTACCTTCTTGCATACCTAATATTTGATGCCAAGATTGATTCATAAGTTATATACATATATGCGAATTATTGCTAACTTGTGTGTCTGATGCAGGGATAACCGTTCGGCTGTGGGTAAGAATTATCATATGCATGGTTCGATCTATCGTTTATGTTTCTTTGCATGAATTTTTAAAAAGAACCTAGACAACTAGAAAGATCACGTAATAGTAATGCTAGTTTCATTTGCTTACTTGGTGTTGATATTGGGTGAGTTTGGTTACGGTCGCTCACCAGTACATGCTGAGTACTGACCCACATTTGTGGGCATCCCTAGATTCAGGTAGCGAGAGCTTGGCGAGCCTTTTGAAGCTGTAGGAGCACGTCCATCCAGTGGAGCTGCGCTCGTTGCCTTTAGTTTTCCTTCCATCTGCTAGTTTTCTTCAGTTTGCAAGCTTTGTTTCTAGGTGTTTTATTTTCTGTCATACTAAAAGGATATGATGTATGTGCATTGTGGCTAGTTTTTGGATTTGTAAAAAGAGATGTAGGCCAACTATGGCATATTTTTGTAATCAGCCAAGATAGTACTTTGTAATCCAATATTCAAGTATTCAATAAAGAAAGTATTTTGTGTTCATATCAAATGTGTACAACTTCGGTTCTCTGCATTTTAAATTATGTGCTTCTATATACGTATATTTTTGTCTAACGTGTTTTGTGCAGGTACTATGCCTTGTAAAAGCGCAACTTAGGCTTGCACGGCATCACGTCCAAGCGAGAACGATCGGTTCCGTAAGGACCAAGCAAGGACAATCGGCCCTTACGGGATCGGGGCGTGACAAACGTACACAAAGGGTCCTAAGCTGGATTCTGCTGGACTGATCCTTGTTCTAAAATATGTGATTCTACTTGTTTTTGCAAGGTTTGTTTGAGGATGTTGAGGCATACAAGGGATTGAAAGATAAATGTTGTGATTGAAAGCAAGGGTCGTATATCAGTATCGATATCAGACCCTTCATGTGAGTATCAGGATCGGTAATATCGACAGTATCGACGCTTTCAGATCAGAGTATTTTTTTTTATTGGAAAGAAAATAATTATTAAAATTTTAGAAAGAAATATTTTATACGTTTAGACATAACTTTAAGTATTCCATGTGTTGTTTTATAGTAGTTTTAAAATAGAATGAAATAGTAGTCATCATTGCCGATTGGTTTATATGTGATAGAATTTTCCTCTTTTACATGCTTTTACAACATTACTATTCTTTTACATTCTTATTGATTTGTCTATTTCGTTTAATTTTTTTTGTCGAATTGACTGAAAAAGAGATCTCCAATATCGATATCAGCCAATATCTGTATTGGTAGATCATGACATTCCAAATCGTATCAGTATTGACTGGAAAAAAGACCTCCAATGAGGCCTTTGGTTGGTCTAAATGTGCTTGTATTGTCTAAATTTTTTCTCTCTCTAATTGCATGCATCATTTTGTTCTGCAAGGGAGTAAGCAAATTTTGATGAATATGTGGTTGGCTATTGTGTTATGAAGTGTCTCAGTTTTGCATGCAGTCCAACCATAAGGGGCTGTTTGGTTCAAGTTTTAGAGACATATGAATGAATTTTGGATTCCTTATCCATGTTTGGTAAGTATGAGATTGAGAATTGGGAGAGAATGTGGGAGGCTTCAGATTCCCATATATGTAGGAAAGTAAAACCCTAGCCTCCCTTCCTCCGGAAATATTTTTGCTTTCCTAGAAATGTTGGTTGGGTGCATTAATTACAATTTTTTTTTTGGATAGTAATACCATCTACGACACCAACTAAACTTAGTAATAATAACATCATGAAATTAATGAAAGGGTATTTGGGAAAAGTAAACAAATTAATATTCCTATTCATGTGTAAATCAAACATGGGAATGGAAAAAATAAATTTTTCGAACTACATATTTCCAACATAACCAAACATAGATATCAGAATGTTGAATTCATTTTTCATTAAAAAAGACTAAAAAATATATTCCTAGAAATACAAAACCTTAATCCAATCGAACCCTTAGATGTGACTAGTAAGGAGCTCGCAGAAGCCAAAGACATATCAATTACGTTCCTTCGGTAGATCAGTAGGGAGAAACTTAAGTGATCATGGTGGGATTAATGTCTTAACACTTCTTTTTGGAAGGTTATACCCTTTCATAAATTCATATTCTCTGTACATTATTTACTATCCATAGATTCTTTTAGGCCCGGCCCATGGTAGGGCAACAAAGGACGACTTTCCATGATCCATGATTTAAAAATTCAAGAAAGAGTTTAAGTATTTATTAGCCTGGATATATAGTGTATCTATTATAGAATTTGGCCCAATAGCTCGATAGTCTTTATTAAGTAAATATTTTTGGAGTTTGTAATAATAGCCTAATTTCAAGAAAGGTCCAATTATTTGTTAGATTGAGTATATATATTGTGTCTATTGTAGTGTTGGCGTAAGTGAAAACGAGTAAATTATTTTACACACAAAATATTCAATTCATACCACTAGCATAATGTCACCAAAAGAAACAGCAAAAGAAACAGAGAAAAAAATACTAAAAACATGACAATTAATAATTAAGCAATACACATAACTATTGAATATAGTATAAATATCATATGTTCTTCGTCTTTTTATTTTTTGGATTATTTTGTAATTTTTAAATGTATTAATCAAATGTTTATTATTTTGAAATTTTGTTGTTTATTTTGAATTTTTTAAACATATTTTATAAATACAACCGAGAGATCGAAGATAACCAAATATATCAGAAGAAATATATTTGAAGAGAAAAGTAGATCAAGCAGATCAAGAAATATAATTGAGAGCATTGAATTTGGTTTTGTACATACAATAATTCTATATTTAGTTATATTCGGTGGGTGGGGAGAGAAGGGTGGAGGACGGTCCTCTGCTCCCTCTTCCCTGTATATAAATTTGTCAGTTTGAGTCACAAGTCTCTTTACGTATCTTCTCTTAGTTATTCAAATAATCTTCTATCCCTTTCTATTTTCCACCTATAATTTCTAATCCATAGATGCTAATCAAGAATTCTCTCTTGAAGTAAGAGACATGGAAATGGTTGTGAGTGGGAGGAGAGAGATGAAGCCCCTCCTCCTAAAAGCCGGCATCGCCTTGGCTCTCTCCATTGCCGGTTTGCTCATCTCCCATCTTCGTTACCGTCTCCGTCGTCCCGTTCCCTGGTCTCGCTCAGGTTCATATTCCTCATACCGTCTCTGTTATTTTGAATAGGTATTTTAACGTACCCACCCAGGTGTAAGGGTGAGCATTCGTTTCAACCGGATCGGAATAGTCAAAACCGAATAAACCGAAATTCTAAAATCTAAATCCGAAATCGAACCGAAATTAGCCAAAATCGAAACCGAACCGAACCGAACCGAATAGCGATTCGGTTTATTCTGTCGGGCAATTTGCAATGTTTAATGGGTAGGGTCCAAAGTTAGAATTGTGGTTAAATAATATTAAAAATTATAATTTTTATACGCACATACGTTTTATTTGCGTCCAAAGTTAGACTAGTTGTTAAATTACCAAAGTTTAGCTCAAAACACATACATATAATTGTTGCTTTCAAAATATACACATTTTAATTACAACATATACATATAATTGAGAATATTTAGACAATTGCACAAGTCTTATCGGTTTTCAGTTTTGGACCGAAATTGAATTCCAAAATCGAAACCGAATTTTTTTTTTGGTATTTTCAAAACTGAAACCGAATCGTTTTTTTTTTTCAAACCGAACCGAATCGAAACGGTTCGATTCGGTTCGATTTTCGGTCCAAAACCGAATAATGCTCACCCCTACCTAGGTTCATATCTTCCCCCTGACTCGCATGTTAAGCATGCAGATTTAGGGGGAAAAAAAAATTATA
Source organism: Iris macrosiphon (assembly GCA_036927795.1). Taxonomy (NCBI): domain Eukaryota; kingdom Viridiplantae; phylum Streptophyta; class Magnoliopsida; order Asparagales; family Iridaceae; genus Iris; species Iris macrosiphon. Next base: position 24,205,342 of record JAYESA010000006.1, on the reverse strand, counting down.
CCACTGTGTAAATCTAGAGCTCCACGTACAACTCTCTTTCACAGCTCCATAATTTGAAACTTAAAAGTTTGCTCCATGTAATTTCAGAACCGGCAGAAGCAGGCGGCAAGGGCCTCAAAGACGAACTCCGCTTTCTAAAGAACGTAAGAATCAAACACTAATATCGACCCCCATTTCAATACAAGTTCGCAGTATCAGTATCAAAAATGGTATCAGATTCATCCCTATGAGTATCGAAATTGGCGGTGTTGTTGGTTTCGGATCGAAGTATCAGATTTTTTTTTTGGTATCGAAAAATAAATAATTATTAATAAATTATTAATATTTTAGAAAATATATTTTATACATGTAGGCATAATTTGAAATATTTTCAGTATTGTTTCTTAGTAATTTTAAAATTGAATGAAATAATAGTTATATTTGTCGATTAGTTTACAAGCACTAGGTAAGTATTCTTCGTTTTACATGCTTATACAAATTTACTTTACACCCTTGTAATAAATTTACTTTACACCCTTGTAATTTGTCTTTATTGTTTAATTTATCTTTGCCGAATTGAGCGAAAAAGAGACCAATATCGGATATCGGCCGTATCGGATCTTAGGCTGATACTGCAAAGTATGATTTCGATTTGAAAGCATGAATCGTAATGATTTCTTGATCAGTTCCTAGTTGATGTTTATAGCTGGATGATTCGACGGCGAAGATCATCAACGGCACTTCCACAACCACGACAACCACCACCACGACCACCACGAAGACCTTCGTAAGCCTGTCTCCGAAGAGCAGGGGCTCCGGAGAAGAAGAAGAAGAAGGCTACCTTCACCCAGAATTCAAAGATTTAGTCCTCGAGACTACTCCCAGCAAAGACCACCAGAAGACACCAGGTCACAGTCCGAGATATTTGGACGCCAGAGAGGAGTCGGCAATGGAACAGGAGGTCCTCCGTCTCAAGAAGCTGGTGTGGTCCCTCAAGGAAAGAGAGAGGAGCCTCGAGCTCCAGCTGTTCGAGTACTACGGGCTGCAGGAGCAGGAGAACGCGGTGAGCGAGCTGGAGAGCCAGCTGAGGATCAACAACATGGAGGCGAAGCTGCTCGCGCTGGAGATGGAGGCGCTGCAGGGAGACTACCGGAGGCTCAAGATGGACTACTCGAAAGGGATGGACGAGCTCGACGCCGCGAGGAGCACGGTGAAGTCTCTGAAGAGGAAGATCAAGTCGGAGAGCGAGCAGTCCAGGGAGAGGATTGGCGCGCTCCAGCAGAGGATCTCGCTGCTGCAGCAGAGCAGGGAGGAGGAGATGAAGGAGAAGGCCATCGACACGGATGCCGAGGAGAGGAAGCTCAAGAGGTACGAGGAGCTGGAGAGCGAGGCAGCGAGCCTGAGGATACTGAACTCGAGGCTGGAGCAGATGAACTCGGAGTTGAGGCAGCAGTTGGAAGCTTCTATTCCAGAGGTACTCCCTGTTACTTGTGATTGCTCCTCTTGTTTCAAGAATCCAAGTCATGCAATTGAGAATTTCTGAGCTTTGAAATTTCAAATTCTTGTTTTGTTGCTTGCATGGATAATTCCCTAGTGTCCATCCTATTTTAAATAAACACATCATATCCATTATACCTTAGAAGCATTTAAGTACGCACACTCCAAAACTCTAGACCTTGTATCGACTCTGAAACACATTTGAACACACCAAAGTAATTATCGTGTCCGTATCGTTAGTGTCCTTACCATGTTTGTGCAGTATATTCCATTACATTTGAAGAATAGCCTTTCTTATAGTAGAGCTAAAGGAAACTAAGGCATTTGAATTCCCAATCGAATTCATCACCGCCATCGTTCAAGACTGCTCTAAGTCAGAATGAGAACGGATATAGAACATAATAAGCTTCACAAGGATTCGACAAAAAAATTATGACAAGCTGCAGAGCTATTGCTAAGTCGATGTCAAATTTCTAGCGAGATAGCTATGAGCATGAGAGGGTGATATGGTAAAATGTAGGTGGATAGTTACTCGGTAAGTAGACTTTCACTTACCTTTTGATATATAAACATAGTTTAAAGTATCGGCCGATACCGATCCGATACGGCCGATACCGATACAGTTTGGCATGTCCCGATCCGATACCGACCGATACCCGATACTGACCGATACCGACATTAGAGGTCTCTTTTCCAGTCAATTCGGCAAAAAAATTTGAATTAAAAAGACCAATTAGAAAGGATGTAAAAGCATAATAAGGTTGTAAAAACATATAAAAGAGGAAAACTTATCTATCGCATATAAATCAATCGACAAGGATGACTACTATTTCATTCAATATCAAAAATACTAAGAAACAATACTGAAAATACTTTAAATTATGCATAATTGTATAAAATATATTCTCTAAAATGTTAATAATTTACTAATAGTTGTTTGCTTTTCGATACCAAAAAATCCGATACTCCGATCCGAAACCGCCGATACTACCGATACCGCCGATCCCGATACTCATAGGAATGGTCCGATACCGATTCCGATACCGATACTTTGAACCTGATTATAAAGTTTATTAAGTTCACGCAACTAATTAGCACACATTTTAAGTTTTTCCAAGGCGATACATTTTGGAAATTTCCAACAAATTTGCAATTCTCAAATTCCTTCCAAACAAATGACATAGAAAATTAGTTCAATTCCTGGAACTCTGATTAATTCCTAGTTCCCAACTTTCTGTTGGTAACTCAGGCTAAAGATGTGGAAGAAGCTAAGCAGTTGAAAGACACCAACAGCAAGTTGCTCGAGGAGATTGAGCAGCTCCAGAGCAGTCACTGCGCAGACGTCGAGGAGCTCGTGTACCTCCGGTGGGTGAACGCCTGCCTCCGCTACGAGGCGCGGAACTACCAGCCCCCGCCCGGAAAGACCATGGCCAGGGACCTCAGCAAGACCCTGAGCCCCAAGTCCGAAGAGAAGGCCAAGCAGCTCATACTGCGCTACGCCAACTCGCTCGACAGCACTAGATCGAGCCCTCTTACGGACTTCGACACGGAGTTCTCTCCGTCGTCGTCGTCGTCGCAGATGCTGTCGGTTGGCGAGTCGGACGAGACCACCTCCTCCTCCACGGGGCGCATTTCCAGCAAGTCCAAGCTCTTCAGGAAGCTCAAGAAGCTGATCCAACGGAAGGGCCACCATCACCGCTCCAGCCCTCCGGTGTCGGCAGATGTAACTCCTACGAGCTGCTCCAACTCCGAGAGGAGAGTGTCGTTCTCGACTTGCTCGATGGATGACATGATAGGTGGTAGATACTCCGACAGCGCGTCGGCCTCTTCGTCGGCGACGGAGCGCACCCCCGACAATCAATTTGCGGCGAGGGAGGCGCAGGCGGTCGACAGGCAGAGACAGAACAAGCAGGCGCACGGCACGGGGAGAAATAGCTTAGACGCAAATGGCAGGGACAAGAGTAGTGCTGATGCTCCCTACGCTTTCAAAAGAACCACGTCTATAGAGAGCTCGGAGGGCGGCTCGACCGGAAATGGCACCCGACACGGTCGAGACCCCGCGAAGGTCGAGCTGAAGAACTTCGCCGAAGCTTTGAATGGGTCTCGGGTGACGAAGAAGTTCGTCCGGAGTTCGACGTCGTGAACCGACTGACATAGGAAGTGTTCTCCCGTGTATAGTTGTAACAGAAATCATATTCATCACCCAAATTTCTCTTCTAGTGATACCATTATCCATGACATCGACATGGTACTGTCGTGGTAACGATTTAAGTGTTAGAAAAGACTGGGTGATAAATAGCATTTTTTTTTTTTTTAAGTTGTAATGTTGTGTAATTTCTATGTATATTTTAAGATACCAAGTTCTGTATTCATTGTGGAATACATGGAACTTTTAGAGTTTCGTTTTGTAAATTGATGTTTACTTCAATGTTGAGTACATATTGGATTTTAATGTGTTGTACTTCTCAAAGAAGGTGACCATTGGATTTGATACTCAAACAGGGATTCATTTGGAAAGCAAAGTGTGTATTTCACAAGAATGAGCCAGGATAAAGTGATTGAGAAGTGATTTTTTTTTTTTTTTTTTTTTTATAAAAAAATTAAGGTCCATTTTTTTGTCCAGTACAAGTTCTGAATGTTGAGTGGGCCAGGCAGACCGAAAATCTGTTCAATATCGGTCCGGTAAAAGTACTGCTGGGCCAGCCTAGATTAGGTTAAAGTCTAGACCCAGCCATGTAGGGCTGAGCATAAAACGGGTCTGGACCGAAAACCGGATCGATCCGACCCGAATAAGGGATTCGGATCGGGTGTGGAAAATATCGGGTCGGGTTCGGTTGTGGAAAACCCATTAAACGGTATTCGGTTTCGGGTTCGAATGGAGGGTTCGGTTTCGGTTTAAAATCGAAAATCGGTTAACCCATGTACAATTACGTAAATACCTCTCTGTAATTTTACTCTCCATATAAAAACGAACCTAACCCTAACATTCTCTCTCCTCTCTCAAACTCTCAGATTCCTCACGCCGCTCCCTCTCCTCACTCCACTCCCGAGTCTTCTTCTCTCCTCTCCTCTCCTCTCCGAGTTCCGACTCGCCGGTCCCTTCGTCGTGACCCAGCCCTCGTCCTCCTTCCCACTCGGCCACTCTCGAGCCTCCTCTCCCAAACCTCCCACTCCTCTGTCGAAACCCTAGTTCAGATCAACCTTAAAAATCATGATCTGAGTTCAGATCTACCGTTTGGGGACTACTTGTAGACCAGATCTACATCTATATTTTAGATCTGTAAGTATATATTGTCGATTTGATTTATAGCGTCTATTTTTTTTTTAGATCTGTAAGTATTTTAGATCTACAGACTACATCTACATCTAATGTTATTATTCCAATTTGTACATCTATATTTTAGACTGTTTATGTTCAGATCTATACTTTTATGTTTAATTTATACTGTCCAATTTAAGATCTATATTTTTTCATGTCAGATCTATATTTTAGACTGTAAGTAATTTATTTTCATGTCAGATCTAAATATTTTTCATGTCAGATCTATATTTTAGACAGTAAGTAATTTATTTTCATATCAGATCTATATTTTTTTTATGTCAGATCTAGATTTTAGACTGTAAGTAATTTATTTTAATGTCAGATCTACATTTTAGACTGTAAGTAATTTATTTTCATGTTAGATCTAAATATTTTTCATGTGAGATTTACATTTTAGACAGTAAGTAATTTATTTTCATATCAGATCTATATTTTTTTTCATGTCAGATCTACATGTTAGACTGTAAGTAATTTATTTTTATGTCAGATCTATATATTTTTCATGTCAGATCTATATTTTAGACTGTAAGCAATTTATTTTCATGTCAGATCTATATTTTTTTATGTAAGTTCTACATTTTAGACTGTAAGTAATTTTTTTTCTTGTCAGATCTATTAATTTATTTTTATATCAGATCTATATTTTTTTCATGTCAGATCTACATTTTAGACTGTAAGTAATTTATTTTAATGTCAGATCTATATATTTTTTATGTCAGATCTATATTTTAGACTGTAAGCAATTTATTTTTATGTCAGATCTATATTTTTCATGTAAGTTCTACATTTTAGACTGTAAGTAATTTTTTTCCTTGTCAGATCTATATATTTTTCATGTCAGATCTATATTGTAAACAGTAATTTATTTATTTTCATATAAGATCTATATTTTTTTTATGTCAGATCTACATTTTAGACTGTAAGTAATTTATTTTCATGTCAGATTTATATTTTAGACTGTATGTAATTTATTTTCATGTCAGATCTAAATATTTTTCATTTCAGATCTATATTTTAGATAGTAAGTATTTTATTTTCATATCAGATCTATATTTTTTTCATGTCAGATCTACATTTTAGACTGTAAATAATTTATTTTCGTGTCAGATGTATATTTTTTTATGTCAGATCTATATTTTAGACTGTAAGCAATTTATTTTTATGTCAGATCTATATTTTTTCACGTAAGTTATACATTTTAGACTGTAAGTAATTTTTTTCTTGTCAGATCAATATATTTTTCATGTTAGTAATTTAAGATCTAACATATTTGTTTTAGAACATTAACATTAACACCAGTCCCAATTTTTATGTCAGTTCTATATTTTTTCATATAGAAGATATGTGCATTGGATCTTTTATTCTAGTTTCTGTTATGTATCTTTAATTCTCATAGTAATACATATTTGTTAATTATGCATGTATTGTGGGTTGGACTCGGAGTTGGATCATTAGCTTGGATTTTACATGAATCACTGTAAGAATCTCTCTCTCTCTCTCTCTCTCTTGTTTGTGTCTGGGAATTAAAATTTGAAATATACTTGTGGCTGAAAATGGAATTTGTTTGCAGGGCTAGTCAACTATGCTTATAGTGCCAGTTTGCACAAATGTCGCATTGCGCAATGGCCAGTTTGCCAAATTGTTTATAATCTTGATTTTTTTTTTATTTGAACTTTTGTGAATTGATTGGTTTTTTGTTTACAATCAGAAATAGATATATGCCAGATTTCTACTTTACAAGTCTTGTTTTTTTGATTGATTGGTTTGTTTATTAATTAAAAACTGATAAAAACTGTTAGAACAGATACTAATAGTAATAAAATTGATTTTTGGTTTAAAAAAACTATTATCTTATATGATATTTACTAATTAATAGGTAGCACTGTTTGATGTAGGATTGAAATATGAAATATTTGGCACATTTTGTTTAATCTGGAATGTATATATGCCACATTTTGTAAACATCAAATTGATAAATGCATATACTAAGTTACCAACTAGTATAAAAATGATATATTATTTACTAAAATTACTTTCTTATACTAAAATTACTATCTAAAATTAATAGGTCATTTATTGCGTCAAATAAGTCAAGTTCATCGCATCAGTACATCATACTCATGCAATGTGCGTTTTCTTATCTTCAGTTCAATTTGTGAATTTGCTTTTGAATTGAAATATATTTCTGTTTTTGTCATAACTACTACTTATTTATTTAATTTTATTCTTATCTTTCTTTTGTCTCCAATATATATATATATATATATATATATATATATATATATATATATATATATATTAGTATTTAATAACTTAGGTTTGTGCAAATATCAAATTGCAAAGGAACTAGTCATATATAAATTTCTAATTTTGGGAGGGGTCTTATGCATAAAACACAAATCCATGGGAAAGGCAGGAAGAAGAAACCAACAGCAGGGGCTGAGTCAGAAGCAACCTGGCTTCTCCTCCCTCCATCTTCATTCCCAAGGGAGGAGATGGCAAGCTCTCCTCTCCTCTTGCATTTCCAATACACTTAATCCTTCTCTACTTAAGTTCCTCAAGAGAACTATTCACCAGAACTCAAACCACTGCTACTACTATTACTGTTACTGCTGCTTTTACTGCCGCTGCCACCGCCGCAGGCCGCCTCTACCACCGCCGCAGGCCGCCGCTACCGCCGCCGCTACTGCCACTGCTGCCACTGTCGCTGCTGTTACTGTCGTTACCGCTGCTGCTGCTGCCGTCGCTGCTGTCGGAGCCGCACGCCGCCGACGCCAAAGCCGGCGCCCCCCCCCCCCCTGTAGGCGAACGCCGCCACCCGCTCGTCGGACACCGCCGCCTGCTCGTCGGACAACACCACTACAGTACCCTTCTTCCCCTTTTTCCAAAGGGAAACCCTAGGTAATTCTTTTTCCCAAAATCCTATTTCCAGAATTCAATTTAGGTTTTCCAGAATTCAATTTAGGTCCTAATAATCATTAACCTCCTGGATTAGGAATACAAGAGAGGGAATCGACGTCAACACTTGGAAAAACCTAGAAATTCAGGACCAAGGCAAGTCCTCACCTTGCACTTTCTCTCTATTAGAATTTTATTTGGAATTTTTAAGGGAATACTTGGATTTAGAAATGGTTAAGATTATGCAATCGAATAAATACGTACATGTATATTTATACATATGAACACTTACGTATTTTTTGATAGGGAATATGAAAATCATAAATTACATTTATAAGATCATATATGCATATATACGTCTCTTTTATGCATACATATATATATATATATATATATATATATATATATATATATATATATATATATATATATATATAGACATGTGTGTGTGCATATGTATTCCTTGTTATGTTAAGTATCAATATTATATTTACATGTCTAGGTATACATCTATATATATATAAATGTAATACATAAATTATGTTGTGTATATTATGAGGACTAAATTACGATCGACTCGAAGAATAAAGTATATGAGCTAAAATATAGGAACTTCATTGGAATTGTTTGATATAAACTCTAGCAAATGCATGATACGGATAATAAAATTCAGATTTAAACTATATTGGAAATATTGAAGATTCAAGTGATAAGTGCATTGATTACATGGAGAATAGAAGTTTTCATAAGTAAGACAATTAAGGAAAAATATAATTATGGACGTATATAGGACTTCACACCCACAAAGACATGATTGAGGTAGAAGCAATTACATATATTTGAATTTGCAATAAAGGATTTTCGAATTGAATTACACTATCTATGTTATGTGTAGGAGTGTAAATGAATTCAGCTATATATACATATTCATTGTATTTTGTATAACACTAACATTGTTGTTGAGTTCGAACTTTTGTAGTTTATACTACACGAAGCTTAAGAATTACTAGCACGAAGGTATGATTTTTTTCAAAAGTAAGAATAGGATCACTATTTTATAGAGTTATATTAATTGCGTGTATTCCGGTGTTGAGAATTACTCCACCGAAGGGGTCGGCGAGCCCGGGAATGCTACGGAGGGTTGCTCTGGGTGGAAATTATAAACTGTTAAAATTCTGGGAGCCGAAATACAAAGGGAACTCTGCCAAAAAATTTAAGAATTCCGGGAGTTAACCAATATTTCGATATTCCAAAATATCGTCGGCATTCCAATACTCTAAAACCTAGATTCACACACCACGGACTACTAGAGATTATATTTTTTTTAGGGAGCAACTAGTGAAAGTCTAGGATACATAGGACACGGACACGAGGTAATTAATCCAGACTATATGATGATCTGCTATGTGTAAGTCGATATCCTTGAAATTGTGCGGATGACTAAATACTTGTACTCAAGTTCATATACATATCTTGCATCGTCCTGGAGATGCATTCTTTTTGAACAATGGTTAAGACAATACCAGAGCAGAGACTCGAACAATAAGAAAATAGAATAAGGAATGATTGTAGTTTTAGGCTACAAGCATTGGGCGGGGGAGAACAGCATAAATGACCACCTACAAAATTCTGCCACATAATTTTAAACTATGGCTGAATTCAGCGGTTTAGGCTCTCTCGCAAGGCCTTGCCAAGTGAGCGGGTGAGGCTTAGCTGACTTTATATTGCCCATAAGGGGGTTGGGCCGGATCATAACCCCGTGCCATCCTATTTTTAAGTCACCCTAATTATAAGTGCACCTTCTTCGATCCAAAAGGAAAAACCATCGAATAGGTGGATTCAAGATTGGCCCAAACGGGGCTAGGCCGGATTTATAACCCCGTGCCCTTCTATTCAAGTCACCGATTAAAAACACACCTATTTCGAATTATAATACTCGAATAGGTGAATTCAAGATTAAGCCATGAGGGCAGGGCCGGATTCTAAGCACCGTGCCATTCAAGTCACACCAAAATCCTTCACAACGGGATTTGTTGGCGGGAAACTAGGTGAAGTGGTTATTTAAGGTTTGTTCTCCAAATTGCATCATCATTTAGGAATTGTTTGTGTATTATGGTAGTGACATAGGATTTGTGATGATTGAATTTAGTAGACACTATAGGAGTATTAGATTAGGAGTTATTCAAGTCATGAACACCATATTATGTTATTCTCTTATTTCCTTTAACTATTGCTCTTTACTCTAATATCATATCTTTTATTTATTTACCGTTCTTGGCCGAGGACTTGCTTGTCGTTCTGACGACCTAGTATTGTTCACTAGGGATTAAAGAAGGAAATGAGGAAACGCTACCTCTTTACAATGTAGACGAGATCGAGGGGTAATCAGCAAGTGATTTCAGGAAGCATAGTACCTAGTGGTTGCAACGGTGATCATGTAACTTTAACAAGGAGCTGTTGTAAAGACTTATCTGGTTGTATATAAATCAGAGTAATATAGTTTAGATGTAATTGCCTAATTACTTTAGCATGACTTGCATTTTATTCTAAAAGACTTACAGGCGATAATCGCTGATACAAATGTGATAGTATTCGTATGGGGCGTAGCCTGGGGATGCAGTTACGTACCCGACTCACCGTATCTTGGGAAGCGGGGCGTGACACGTCTTTTAGTGGTGGCCCATGCAGGTTATGCTTTTAGGAAACCTAAGTAGAACCTGAAAATGAAGAACCTAGGATAAGGTGCAAGTCTAGGTGTTATATAAAAACACATGTTACGAGATATAGGCTAGGAATAGATATAGGTAAACCTGGAATTTTTTTTTAGCCATTATCTAGAGATACTTTATGATTTTATTTGGGATACCTATGGGGTGATACTAACTTGAAGTTCCTTATTGTAGAACATGCCTCGGTTCATGCCTCACGCTAGGCTAGGAAATTCTAGCCACAGCCTAGACAATTATTACAGTTTTGCAAAAAGAAAGTGGAGACTGGCACGCAAGCAAATGATAAGAGCCTATGGAGTACATTATGAAATCAAGTATCCTGTGGTGGCAGATCTCAGTGACGAAAGGGAAGTATTTTTCAATAGGACAAATTACTATAAACTCATTAAAGCTCAACCATCTGAGGGTCTGGATCCCAATAAAAATGATTATAATGGGACATTGGAAGAATGGCAGAATGCTCACCCAGAGGCGACTATAATCCGAATATGGGAGATGATGATCTAAGAGAAGATACAATTATGTATAAGGATCTCCTATCTATTAGACGTCTTTGCGGTCAAGTAAGGTTTATGTGTATATTTACGGAAGTTAAGAAAGGAAGGAAAGTATGGGAATGTAATTAGTCTAAGTATGTGTGTATGCCTATGTGAAAGTTGTCATGCCCCGATCTCCCGTAGGCAAATCGGCCGTTCCCGCTAGGCGAGAATCACCGCGCCAGCGCTCCCGCGGAACGATCGCTTTGACCCATCTGGACGTTATGCCGCACGAGCGTGATCCACGCCCGTGCAAGGCCGTGGTTCATTGGCTGGCGGTAAGAGTTCTAAGCCACAGAGTCGCACAGATTATCCGAGTGCAGCGGAGTCATGAACGTATAGGCGATCGGTAACAAGTTCGCTGAGTTGACAATATAGCGGAAGCATTGAAACACAAGTTAAAGCAAAGCAACTCTTTTATTGATATAAACATGTGTTACAAGCGGCGTATAGCCGAGATTACATGTCGCTCAAGCCTCTCTCTCTGAAACAGTAAAAGCGTACCAAGTGGCTACAATTGTGGAATGATTGTACAGGCGATGTTCGGGCAATGTTCACAATATTATGTCTTGTATATGTGCTTATGTTCCGGACGCACCGTTGCTTCGGAGTGATCTCCACACCTTAGCACGCACGAAGGAGGCATCAGCACCGAACGAGGTTCTCCCGCACCCTGCATACAAACTGGTGGATTATCAGTACATTGAATGCACTGATGGGGAAGCTACTCGCCCGCTCGACAAATCCAAACACGTAATACAGGTTCCGTGCACCAACTATTAAGTTGTCTTTCTAGTTGCCTTAGGATCAGTTTCATGCAAACATTGAATAGCCTAACTCGTGTGGCAGTGCGCCGTGCGACATGAAAGGAAATACGGCGAGACTTACCAACTTACATTTTACCTTCCCTGTCCAAGGCAAACATTGTTAATTCAAGCACGGGCAAGTATAAACATTCAAGAGGCATAGCATATGCAAACACGAGGGTCATTATATCAAGATCGTTCAGGTGTTTAGTTGATGCGATGCAATGACTCGCACGCGGATAGCCGCTAAGCGAGGATGATTTGTTATCTTTCATTTTTCAAGCAAGCATGCAATAGGTTTAAATACACACAGTAAACACACGATGCATTGCACGATAAACACACGATGCATTGCAAGCCATATTCATACGATAAACACACGAGGCGTTGCAAGCATATACACACGAGGATCACTGGCTTGATGCCATAATGGACTAGTCAAGGACAAGGATAGCATGCAACGAGAAAACAAGAGAAGCTCATAATAAAACACAATGCATTGCAAGTTATCCAGTCCGTACACGATTGACTATAAACACGAAGTCCCGCCCGAATCAGATCGGTGCCAGTGCCCCAGCGACCGTCCGCAGAACTTATATCCTTGTGCACAAGTTGTCCATGATCGAACACGATTATTAATTCATACTTCATGCAGTTGAGGCAACACGAGCACACGACAAGCAGTATTGCATGATTCATTTAGCTATTGGATATGCACAGTCTCCTGGACTGAGATGAGTCCGCTCGAGGGAGACTTGCAGAGATCCAAATACCTGAATGAGTCTTGCCACAGGAGTATGATTCTTTTACTTGACATGATGCAATTCCCCTGGGGCGGAGATTGCCTTGGTGACCTAGCGGTCCCGGATACTTGCAGGGTTATTCAGGCACGGAACAACTACTTAGTAGTCTCCCGGGGTTTGGATAAAAACAAGGCAACATTCAAGCAGACAAGCATGCATTTATATAAACACAATCATTCACATTGGCTCGGGCCCGTAGGTAAGCTGAGAGGTGAAACCGTTAGGGGACTTCCCGAGCAATACGTTCTAGGGTAGCATGCGAGGGTCTGAATATAAATAAAAGTAATATTTTATTTCCATGTTCTAGCATAAGCAATACGAGTTGGGATTATTCCCTTTTGCTAGGTGCGTTGGATTCTTATTAGCATGCAGGGGGTAATTCACCTAGCGACTAGCATGAAATATCCATGTTTTATGGGTGCTGGCTAAGCAAAAACGAGTTCACCGTAGCCACCCATCTTAGCGATGATTTGTCTCGGTAGAGCGATACGTCAAGCGAGCCTCTGAAAGCCTAAGCCGGATCCTGTAGGGACAAGTCTGGATATCCTTTGCATTCTCGTTGGAGGCAAAGCGGGTCGGGACAGTTGCACTTTTGTCGTTTGAGTCGGCAGTCCGCTAGAACGGAATGGGGTGTTACACAAGTGACTCTAGTAGCATATTTGTATCACATTTTGACTTTAAAGTGAATGAAATATGCTTTTCATGTACCTATATGTCCTTCTACCTTCCAATGAATTCTTAAGACATTTCAACATCTTTTCTATTCTTCAATCTCAGGATTATTCCTGAGAAATTGCATTTGGATATTTTTCAGGATAATGTCTAACCACGACCAATCCCACGCTTCATCCTCGCAAACTCAGACAGAACCCTCTATCGGAGATATGTATAAGTTATTCCAACAAATTCTGGAATCCAACAATCGACGTGCAAATACGGCCTTAGCCACAACTGCCACGATGTTGGAACATTTGCAAACATCTACCAACTCCAAGGATGGTTCTCTGAAGGATTTTAGGAACCTGAATCCTCCTAAGTTTAAGGGAACGGAGAGCCCAATCGAAGCCGGGCAGTGGATTAGGACTATAGAAGGGCTATTAAGAGCAACAAAAATCAGTCCTGAAGATATGGTGCCCACAATCCGAATCCAATTAGAAGATATCGCTGAGCACTGGTGGAGTGCTGAACATACAGAGAATTCGGAGGACAAAATAACCTGGGGAGAATTCAAAAGAAAATTTGAAGGGAGGTTCTGTCACGCCCCGAGGCGTCCCCCGTGTCGTGACCGCCGTGCGGGCCTGGAGTTGCGCCCGCACAAGGCTTTAATGGTTTGCATAACAAGCACATATTCAGAGTACGCAGATAAATTGAAACACAGATTTGAAACATGGAAAAGTTCTCTTTATTGATAATGAACATCTATTACAAACTCCTGAACGAGTCAGCTAATTTGCCGCACGGGCTTACAAAAGTGTTGACTCAAAATGAGATAGCAGTCCTGTACATTACATCCTTTTATAAGCTTCCAAAAGATATAGACCTCCAGGCTGGAGGACGACTTTGCCACGGAGCTGCATTTGTGTATGAAGAGTTGCAAGCTCCTGGATCAAAAGGCTTCTAGGGCGCGGTGAAGATGCGCCAACAGCTGGACTGGATCGGGAAGACGACTTCGGCTCCTCTCTCGGTTCGCCTTGGTGCGGAGAACCTGTTTCAATGAGGGTCAGCATATCGAAACATGCTGGTGAAGGCGAGCTAGCCGAACTATACCAATCAACACGTTGTATAATAAAGCATGCATATTTTGTGGGTTTCTATCTTGCCTGAGTTCATTTACAAGTAAGCAGCATATAGAATTTACTGAAATGAACTTGCCACCGTTCGGTGGATTTTACCTGCCAGTCTGAACTACCTGCACAATACTTACCTTGCCTTCCCTGTCACGAAGACACAAGTTAGTTTGCAACAGGTTTAAATATACAGGGGATCACTGGCTGGATGCCATATTGGACCAATTTTAGTCGCTGACGAGGATGGTATGCAGCGAGAGCACGGGAGTGCTGCACGCCATTCCGTCCTTGCACAGGATGACTAAACAGGGGAGTTCCCGCCCGGATCGGATCGGTGCCAGTGCCCCAGCGACCGTCCGCAGGAACTAAGGGCCTTGTGCACAAGTTGTCCGTGATCAACATAATACACTAAGTTAGCAGTTTGAGGCAAATTTAGGGCAATAACAGGCACAGGACAGGACGAGATCTATTTTCGCATAGTCTCCCTGTTCAATTCATTGTATTTAGGATGAGTTTGATTCCATAGCACAATTTAAAGAAGGATACTCATTCTATCTTGTATTGAGGCATATGATAAACATTCCAAGCGAATAAGCATGCGGGTAAGTAACCGTTTACGAAGTTAATTGACAAGCATAATGCACCAAGTCTATTTCCCTTTTCATCTTGGTATCTTTTATTATTACTTGGTATCGTTTGATCGGGGCAAGGAAGAGTTCAAGCTTTTAGGGTGTGAAGCTTGGAAGTAGGGCTAGCTAATCGGGTTGGTAGCCACTCACTTAGATTTTGGAAGGGAGAAGGAAAGAGGCGCTTCACGACTCCGCTCGCAAGCCGCCTACTGCTCGTTCACCTGCATTACGAACAGCTCGATCAGTACTTCTTCCTCTTTTCCAATCTCGGAAATTTAAGTGCAGTTCAATGAACGAAAACAATGAAAACCATCGAAACCGTTCAAGGAAAACAAGCAAATCCCAAAACCAACTCAAAGCACGAAAGCAACAAGCGACATCGAAAACCGAGGCAATAAAAGATAGCAGCGGAGAGGTCCCTCCTGACTCTGCCGCTAAGTCGATCCCGGGGGCACGGTCCACTGAATATGGGAATCGATTCCGAAGAAACAAATCCATAACGAGGACGAGTTCTTAATTCAATCTATCCCGATCGAACGATACCGTCTTGTGTTTCTTAGCCGCGCTCTCCGCACCGGGAGAACGGGGCGCTACAGGTTCTTCCCAAAATCAGCTAGAATTGAGTTGGAAAGATAGTTCACTCACTTGAAACAAGTAAGACTTACAATAGATGAGTATGTTGCGGAGTTCTCCAGACTTAGTCGTTTTGCTCCAAATTTAATAGCTGATGAGGAGACCAAAGTATCTAGGTTCCTAGAAGGACTAGGGAGTCAGCTGAAGAGTAGAGTTGCTGCTTATCGATGCCAAACCTATCCCGAGGTGACTGAAGCGGCTAGAAGTCAGGAAAGGATGCTAAATGAAAAACAACCGCTTTGATCCCAACCCCAGAAAAGGGCCTTGGAAATAGAAAATCCATCCTCAAAGCATTCATGGCAAGGATCGTCCAAATGTTTCCAAACTGGTATCTTGGGAGGACCAATTATTTGCCACTTTTGTCATAAACCAGGTCACATGAAGGCTGACTGCAGGAAATTCCTGGGTCTTTGTTTAAGGTGTGGATAGGATAGGCATCAGACTGGCCAATGTTCACAACAACGGATCTCCGGACCAATGATACAAAACCAACACCAAGGATCACGGCCCCCATTTCGAGGAAACAATATCAGGCCTATGCTTCAAGGAAATAGTCCTCGACCTTTGATACAAG
The DNA here is from genome assembly GCA_036927795.1 of Iris macrosiphon. Classification (NCBI taxonomy): domain Eukaryota; kingdom Viridiplantae; phylum Streptophyta; class Magnoliopsida; order Asparagales; family Iridaceae; genus Iris; species Iris macrosiphon. The sequence goes on along the minus strand of JAYESA010000006.1, from coordinate 24,189,149 downwards.
CACCAATGCCTCAAGCCATGCTGACTTATGGGAACCAACAAAGACCGCCCCTTGCACCTCAAACCTACCAATTCCAGCAAGCTCAGAGAACAAACCAGCCTCAGACTGGGAAAAAAAAAAGCAAGGGCAGGCGTTCATGATGAATACTGATAAGACAGAACTGGCCGGAGAGGTGGTAACAGGTACTATTCTAGTTTCAACTTGTCCGGCATCAGTATTATTTGATTCTGGGGCAACCCATTCGTTTATATTATCAGCATTTATAGTTCTTCATGAAATCAAATCGCAACCGTTACTTAAGAAATTAAATATCCTTACGGGTAATGGTACGGTAGAAATTAGTCGGGTCTGCGAAGCTTGTCCAGTTAAGTTAGGCGGTACAGCTTTCCAAGTAAGATTGTTAGTTTTTCCAATGAACAATTATGATGTAGTGCTTGGAATGGATTGGTTAACCAAGACATTGGGAAGTATAGACTGTGGTCAAGGAAAGGTCCAGTTCCAGCTAACCAATGGAGAGCTATATGAATTTGTTCGAGATCAGAAAGAATTTGATGCTAAGGAATTAGAAAAATTTGAACTACCAATTCAAGGAAGATTTCATGAACTAGAGGAGAAATAATTTCCGAGGATAGTAAAGGAATTCAAGAATGTATTTCCTAATGAGTTACCGGGATTGCCACCGGATAGAGTAGTAGAGTTTTCCATCAATTTGGTGCCTGGAGCAGCACCTATAGCTAAGAAGATATATCCGATGAATAAGGAAGAATTAGCTGAACTAAATAAACAAATAAAAGAATTATTAGCAAAAGGATTTATTCAGCCCAGCGCTTCACCGTGGGGTGCACCAGTACTTTTTGTGAAAAAGAAAGACGGGACCCTACGATTGGTGATTGATTATAGAGCCTTGAATGAAGTAACAATCAAGAATAAGTACCCCTTGCCCCGAATTGATGAATTATTTGATCAATTAGGGGAAGCTAAGGTATTTTCGAAGATTGATTTAAGGTCTGGATATCATCAAGTAAAAGTCAAGAGGGAAGACATTCAGAAAACAGCCTTTAGAACTCGTTATGGACATTACGAGTTCCTGGTCATGCCATTTGGGGTAACTAATGCTCCTGCTATATTTATGGACCTAATGAATCAAATATTTTACCAATATTTGGATAAGTTCGTGATTGTATTCATTGACGACATCCTCATATATTCAAAGAATAAAGAAGAACACGAAGAACATCTGAGGGTGATATTGCAAACCCTAAGGCAGGAACAATTGTACGCTAAATTCAGTAAATATGAATTTTGGCTAAGTCAAATATCATTTCTAGGCCACATAATTACCGGAGAAGGTATTTTAGTAGATCCAAAGAAGGTAGAAGCTGTTAAATCTTGGCCAACGCCAAAGTCTGTGGCAGAAATTCGAAGTTTCTTGGGATTAGCCGGATACTATAGAAGATTCGTGGAAAATTCCTCAAGAATTGCAGAACCATTAACTCGGCTGACCCGAAAGGAAGAGAAATTCAATTGGACAGAGAAATGCCAAACAGCCTTTGATGAATTGAAAGAAAGATTGATTTCAGCACCGGTACTAGCCTTACCGTCGGGATCAGGAGGATACGAGATATACAGCGATGCATCAGGTAAGGGGCTAGGCTGTGTACTGATGCAGCACGGAAAGGTTATAGCTTATGCCTCTCGACAACTAAAGCAGCATGAGAGGAATTACCCAACTCATGATTTGGAACTAGCGGCTGTAGTTTTTGCACTTAAACTATGGCGACACTATTTATACGGGGAGAGAATTAAGATATATACAGATCACAAAAGTCTGAAATATGTGTTCACTCAGAAAGAAATCAATATGAGACAAAGAAGATGGTTGGAATTACTCAAAGACTTTGATATGGAATTAGAATACCACCCAGGCAAAGCAAATAAAGTCGCAGATGCCTTGAGTAGAAAACCAATGGCATTCTTCATGAATACCCCGAAAGAAATTCTTAAAGACCTAAGTAAGATGGGAATTGAAGTAATATATCCAACATCAGAAGGATTATGGGAGAATTTACAAGTACAGTCTTCTCTAGTAGACAGAATTAAGGAGGCTCAACAAGGAGACTCTAAACTCCAGAAAATATAGAACCAAACCGAGGAAGGACTCCAGACTGGAATGAGAAGCATACAGATGGATCGTTAAGATTCGGAGATCGATTGTGTGTACCCAATGGAAACCTAAGAACAGAAGTCATGTCAGAAGCCCATAACTCGCAATATTCCATTCATCCGGGAAGTACTAAAATGTATAAGGATCTAAAACAAAAATTTTGGTGGCATGGAATGAAGCGAGAAATTGCTAAATTTGTGTCCAAATGTCTTGTCTGCCAGCAAGTAAAGGCAGAACATCAAAGGACAACAGGTCTTCTTCAACCTCTACCAATACCCGAATGGAAGTGGGAACATATCACAATGGATTTCGTGACCGGGCTACCTAAGACCCAAAGAGGTAACAATGCTATCTGGGTTATCATAGATAGACTTACTAAATCAGCTCGGTTTTTACCATTTCGATTAGGACAGACAACCGAAGTATTAGCAGACATGTATATGAAACAGATTGTCAGTCAATATGGGGTACCGGTAAGTATAGTTTCAGATAGAGACACCAAATTTACTTCACATTTCTGGAAAAGTCTACAAGAAAGCCTCGGCACTCAGTTAAAATTTAGCTCAGCATACCATCCACAAACAGATGGTCAATCAGAAAGAACAATTCAAACTCTCGAGGACATGTTGAGAGCCTGCATATTAGATTTTAGAGGATCATGGGATAACCACTTACATTTGGTGGAATTTTCTTATAACAACATTTATCATACTAGTATTAAGATGGCACCTTTTGAAGCATTATATGGGAGGAAGTGTAGATCACCAATGTGCTGGACAGATGTAGGAGAAAGGCAGTTATTGGGCCCAAAACTAGTGACACAGACTGTTGACAAGGTTAAAGTAATAAGAAATCATTTGCAAGCAGCCCAAGATAGACAGAAGATGTGGGCTGATAAACATCGAAGGATGTTAGAATTTCAACCTGGCGATCATGCATTCTTAAAGATCTCGCCAACAAAAGGGACAATTAGATTTGGGACAAGAGGGAAGCTGAGTCCAAGATATATTGGACCATTTGACATACTAGAGAAAATTAGGAAAGTATCTTATAAACTAGCACTACCCCCAATACTAGAAGGGGTACATAATGTATTTTATGTATCTCAGCTCCGAAGATATGTGCCAGATCCGAACCATATACTAGATCATTCAGAAATCACTATCGGACCATCTCTACGCGTCGAACAACGACCTGTTGAAATCTTGGATCGTAGAGACAAAATACTCCGGAATCGGATCATTCTATTAGTTCGAGTAGCTTGGAGCAAGGATTCTCCAGGGGAATCAACTTGGGAAAAAGAAGAGGACATGCGAAACCAATTCCCATACCTATTTACTAACCAAGGTTAGCTACTCTTCGACTTAAATTTCGAGGACGAAATTTTTTAAGGAGGATAGAGTGTCATAACTACCACTTATTTATTTAATTTTATTCTTATCTTTCTTTTGTCTCCAATATATATATATATATATATATATATATATATATATATATATATATATATATATATATATATATATATATATTAGTATTTAATAACTTAGGTTTGTGCAAATATCAAATTGCAAATGAACTAGTCATATATAAATTTCTAATTTTGGGAGGGGTCCTATGCATAAAACCCAAATCCATGGGAAAGGCAGGAAGAAGAAACCAACAGTAGGGGCTGAGTCAGGAGCAACCTGGCTTCTCCTCCCTCCATCTTCATTCCCAAGGGAGGAGATGGCAAGCACTCCTCTCCTCTTTCATTTCCAATACACTTAATCCTTCTCTACTTAAGTTCCTCAAGAGAACTATTCACCAGAACTCAAACCACTGCTACTACTATTACTGTTACTGCTGCTTTTATTGCCGCTGCCACCGCCCAGGCCGCCGCTGCCACCGCCGCAGACCGCCGCTGCTGTTACTGCCGTTACTGCTGCTGCTGCCGCCGCTGCTGTCGGAGCCGCACGCCGCCGACGCCAACGCCGGTGCCCCCCCGCAGGCGAACGCCGCCACCCCCTCGCCGGACACCGCCGCCTCCTCGCCGGACACCACCACTACAGTACCCTTCTTCCCCTTTTTCCAAAGGAAAACCCTAGGTAATTCTTTTTCCCAAAATCCTATTTCCAGAATTCAATTTAGGTCCTAATAATCATTAACCTCCTGGATTAGGAATACAAGAGAGGGAATCGACGTCAACACTTGGAAAAACCTAGAAATTCAGGACCAAGGCAAGTCCTCACCTTGCACTTTCTCTCTATTAGAATTTTATTTGGAATTTTTAAGGGAATACTTGGATTTAGAAATGGTTAAGATTATGCAATCGAATAAATACGTACATGTATATTTATACATATGAACACTTACGTATTTTTCGATAGGGAATATGAAAATCATAAATTACATTTATAAAATCATATATGCATATATACGTCTCTTTTATGCATACATATATACATATATATATATAGACGTGTGTGTGCATATGTATTCCTTGTTATGTTAAGTATCAATATTATATTTACATGTCTAGGTATACATCTATATATATATATAAATGTAATACATAAATTATGTTGTGTATATTATGAGGACTAAATTACGATCGACTCGAAGAATAAAGTATATGAGCTTAAATATAGGAACTTCATTGGAATTGTTTGATATAAACTCTAGCAAATGCATGATACGGATAATAAAATTCAGATTTAAACTATATTGGAAATATTGAAGATTCAAGTGATAAGTGCATTGATTACATGGAGAATATAAGTTTTCATAAGTAAGACAATTAAGGAAAAATATAATTATGGACGTATATAGGACTTCACACCCACAAAGACATGATTGAGGTAGAAGCAATTACATATATTTGAATTTGCAATAAAGGATTTTAGAATTGAATTACACTATGTATGTTATGTGTAGGAGTGTAAATGAATTCAGCTATATATACATATTCATTGTATTTTGTATAACACTAACATTGTGTTGAGTTCGAACTTTTGTAGTTTATACTACACGAAGCTTAAGAATTACTAGCACGAAGGTATGATTTTTTTCAAAAGTAAGAATATGATCACTATTTTATAGAGTTATATTAATTGCGTGTATTCCGATGTTGAGAGTTGCTCCACCGAAGGGGTCGGCGAGCCCGAGAATGCTACGGAGGGTTGCTCCGGGTGGAAATTATAAACTGTTAAAATTCTGGGAGCCGAAATACAAAGGGAACTCTGCCGAAATTTTTAAGAATTCCGGGAGTTAACCAATATTTCGATATTCTGAAATATCATCGGCATTCTATTAATACTCTAAAACCCTAGATTCACACACCATGAACTACAAGAGATTATATATTTTTTTAGGGAGCAACTAGTGAAAGTCTAGGATACATAGGACACGGACACGAGGTAATTAATCCAGACTATCTGATGATCTGCTCTGTGTAAGTCGATATCCTTGAAATTGTGTGGATGACTAAATACTTGTACTCAAGTTCATATACATATCTTGCATCGTCCTGGACATGCATTCCTTTTGAACAATGGTTAAGACAATACCAGAGCAGAGACTCGAACAATAAGAAAATAGAATAAGGAATGATTGTAGTTTTAGGCTAGAAGCATTGGGCGGGGGAGAACAACATAAATGACCACCTACGAAATTCTGCCACATAATTTTAAACTCTGGCTGAATTCAGCGGTTTAGGCTCTCTCGCAAGGGCTTGCGAAGTGAGCGGGTGAGGCTTAGCTCACTTTATATTGCCCATAAGGGGGCTGGGTCGGATCATAATTCCGTGCCATCCTATTTTTAAGTCACCCTAATTATAAGTGCACCTTCTTCGATCCAAAAGGAAAAACCATCGAATGGGTGGATTCAAGATTGGCCCAAAACGGGCTAGGCCGGATTTATAACCCCGTGCCCTTCTATTCAAGTCATCGATTAAAAACACACATATTTTGAATTATAATACTCGAATATGTGAATTCAAGATTAATCCATGAGGGCAGGGCCGGATTCTAAGCACCGTGCCATTCAAGTCACACCAAAATCCTTCACAACGGGATTTGTTGGCGGGAAACTAGGTGAAGTGGTTATTTAAGGTTTGTTCTCCAAATTGTATCATCATTTAGGAATTTTTGTGTATTTTGGTAGTGACATAGGATTTGTGATGATTGAATTTAGTAGACACTATAGGAGTATTAGATTAGGAGTTATTCAAGTCACGAACACCATATTATGTTATTCTCTTATTTCCTTTAACTATTGCTCTTTACTCTAATATCATATCTTTTATTTATTTACCATTCTTGGCCGAGGACTTGCTTGTCGTTCTGACGACCTAGTATAGTTCACTAGGGATTGAAGAAGGAAATGAGAAAACGCTACCTCTCTACAATGTAGACGAGATCGAGGGGTAATCAGCAAGTGATTTCAGGAAGCATAGTACCTAGTGGTTGCAACGGTGATCATGTAACTTTAACAAGGAGCTGTTGTAAAGACTTATCTTGTTGTATATAAATCAGAGTAATATAGTTTAGATGTAATTGCCTAATTACTTTAGCATGACTTGCATTTTATTCTAAAAGACTTACTGGCGATAATCGTCCTGGACATGCATTCCTTTTGAACAATGGTTAAGACAATACCAGAGCAGAGACTCGAACAATAAGAAAATAGAATAAGGAATGATTGTAGTTTTAGGCTAGAAGCATTGGGCGGAGGAGAACAACATAAATGACCACCTACGAAATTCTGCCACATAATTTTAAACTCTGGCTGAATTCAGCGGTTTAGGCTCTCTCGCAAGGGCTTGCGAAGTGAGCGGGTGAGGCTTAGCTCACTTTATATTGCCCATAAGGGGGCTGGGTCGGATCATAATCCCGTGCCATCCTAATTTTAAGTCACCCTAATTATAAGTGCACCTTCTTCGATCCAAAAGGAAAAACCATCGAATGGGTGGATTCAAGATTGGCCCAAAACGGGCTAGGCCGGATTTATAACCCCGTGCCCTTCTATTCAAGTCATCGATTAAAAACACACATATTTCGAATTATAATACTCGAATATGTGAATTCAAGATTAATCCATGAGGGCAGGGCCGGATTCTAAGCACCGTGCCATTCAAGTCACACCAAAATCCTTCACAACGGGATTTGTTGGCGGGAAACTAGGTGAAGTGGTTATTTAAGGTTTGTTCTCCAAATTGTATCATCATTTAGGAATTTTTGTGTATTGTGGTAGTGACATAGGATTTGTGATGATTGAATTTAGTAGACACTATAGGAGTATTAGATTAGGAGTTATTCAAGTCACGAACACCATATTATGTTATTCTCTTATTTCCTTTAACTATTGCTCTTTACTCTAATATCATATCTTTTATTTATTTATCATTCTTGGCCGAGGACTTGCTTGTCGTTCTGACGACCTAGTATAGTTCACTAGGGATTGAAGAAGGAAATGAGAAAACGCTACCTCTCTACAATGTAGACGAGATCGAGGGGTAATCAGCAAGTGATTTCAGGAAGCATAGTACCTAGTGGTTGCAACGGTGATCATATAACTTTAACAAGGAGCTGTTGTAAAGACTTATCTTGTTGTATATAAATCAGAGTAATATAGTTTAGATGTAATTGCCTAATTACTTTAGCATGACTTGCATTTTATTCTAAAAGACTTACTGGCGACAATCGCTGATACGAATGTGATAGTATTCGTATGGGGCGTAGCCTGGGGATGCAGTTACGTACCCGACTCACCGTATCTTGGGAAGCGGGTCGTGATAATTTTCATGTTTATTTTAGATGTCAAGCGAAGCTCAACCTATTAAGCTTGAGGTTCCGGTTGTGAGGGGAACAAGTTCCCAAGGCACAAATGACCCTGACACAACTAATTGTAAACTCAAAGCAAAAAAACAAACGCATTGGAAAAAAAGGGCTGTTTATTGGGATAAATTCAGACAATTTCAAGAGAATGGGAACCCAAAAGCATAGTGTAACTACTGCAAAAAATAGTATTATTGTCACCCTGTAATTAATGGGACCTCCTCAGTTAGAAATCATTGGCTTATATGTCCTCTTAATCCAAAGCACAAAGGTCCTTCTCAATCAATATTGAGTATACAATATGTTGAGAAAGGCAAGTCAACTCTCACTAGTTGGCAATTTAATCAAGAGTCCGTAAGGAAGGCCTTGTCTTATATGTTAATTGTCGATGAGCTTCCATTTCGGTTTGTCGAGTGTGAGGGCTTCAAACGTTTCGTTTCTATTGCATGTCCGATGTTTGGTGTACCGTCGAGATGGACCGTTGCACGAGATTGCTACAATCTTTATGCTAGTGAAAGGACTAAGTTAAAGGCTTATTTTAGGGAGTCCAATCAAAGGGTTTGTCTTACGACGGACACATGGACATCTATTCAAAAGATAAACTATATGTGTCTTACGGCACATTACATTAATGAAGATTGGAAATTACAGAAAAGAATTATCAACTTTTGTCCAATTTTAAGTCATAAAGGCGAGGCTATTGGGAGGGAAGTTGAGTCATGTTTGATTGAGTGGGGCATTGAGAAAATTTTTACAATCACTGTTGATAATGCTAGCTCTAATGACGTTGCTATTGCTTATCTAAGCAAAAAGTTTGCACAACGGAGAAATAGTATTCTTCAATGCAAGTATTTACACATGCGTTGCATTGCACATATTATCAATCTTGTTGTAGTAGATGGGTTAAAAATGATGTCTTCTTCAGTTGCTCGTGTCCGGAGAGCTATTAGCTATGTGAGACAATCTCCTTCACGTTTTCAAAAGTTTAAAGATTGTGCTCAAATTGAAAAAATAGAAAGCAAGAAATTATTGTGTCTAGATGTGAGCACCCGTTGGAATTCAACATATTTGATGTTGGATGTCCAAAGGTTTCAAAGTGCCTTTGAGAGATTCCAAGACGAAGATCTTTCATTCAAGAGAGAACTTGAGGGTGAGAATTTGTTTCCAACCGAAGAGGATTGGATGAATGTGAGAAGGTTGTGTACGCTTTTAGAATATTTCTATGAATTCACCTTACGTGTGTCGGGCTCTTTATATGTCACTTCAAACAAGTTTTTTGAAGAGATTGCATATATTGATTTTCTCTTGAAGAATGCTAAGAGTAATGACGACTTCGAGTTGTCTATTATGGCAGATAAAATGAGAGAGAAATATGATAAATATTGGGGGGACGTCGAGAAGATGAATATGGTTGTCTTTATTGTGCCACTCTTTGATCCAAGGCAAAAGTTTGCATATTTGGAATGGTGGCTATATCAACTCTATGGCCAATCAAAGGGTGACACTATGCTAGAGAAGGTTAAAATGGTTGTTTATTCCATGTTTGAAGAATACAGAAAGTTGTATGCACCTATAGTTTCTTCTACAACTAGTGAAATGACTGAATCTCCTACCATCGAAGCTCGTCCAGTATTTAACTTGAAAAGTATGATGAAGGCTCAATTAAAAATCATAAAATGAAAACTGTTGGTTGTGATAATAAATCTGAGTTGGATCGTTATCTTATTGAGTCCACCGAAGCCGATGAAGATGAGAATCCAAATTTTGATCTCTTGGCTTGGTGGAAAATCAACTCTCCTCGTTTTCATGTTCTTTCAAGAATGGTTCATGATGTCTTGGTTGTTCCAATATCTACGGTAGCTTCGGAGAGTGCATTTAGTACCGGTGGTCGGGTCCTTGATGCATTTAGGAGTTCTTTGACACCTAAGATTGTTCAGGGTCTTATTTGTTCTCAAGATTGGTTTAGGACTGGTTCGGATCGATCTATTGTTACTAATCTTGAAGAGAATTTGGAATCCCTGGATAAACTTGAAAGAGGTATCATTTTAGATAACAATTTATATCACATAATATTTATTTATTTTTACTTGTATTGATTGTTTGTTCCTGTAATTTTTTATACTTATGTAGATTTAAGCCAATTGACTACGATGGGTTCAACCTAAAGCGATGTTTGAAGAGTTAGTTTTTGGAATCTGGATTGTCTGGTTTGGATTATGTAATATTAAATAATGTCACTGCAATGTGCTGCCGATGTGCGCATTATAGTCTGTACTTTTCGATGTGTGCACAAAACACTAAACAATGCATTACCTTATTTTGGATGTTTATAACTTCACATTATATGTAGCCAGGCCCCATGTTATTACTGCACTTTATATGTAAATTGGTATATCACTGCACTTTATATGTAGCAATTAGCCAATGTTATTTCTAAAATGTATTCTTAATAGTTTTTGTGTATTACAGTTACTTTTTTTATTCCATTATAAGTTGCTAACAAGTATGTGAAGAAAATTGCAATGATGATATGGCATTAGTAAGTGGACAGATACTGCAATGCGTCATTTTTTGATGCACAATTGCCTATCTGAGCCTTCAAAAACTTCAAACCATACTTTCTCTTGCTCCATCATGCAGATTTGGGATATGACTATCTGTTTAGGCTTGAAAAAAAATTGAGTGTTTCGATTCTTAATAATCCACTATTCGGTTGTCGGTTTCGGGTTCGATTATGGTTTGCAACTTGCAACTTGAATTCCTATGATAATTCAGGTATCTTTTTTTTGCTTTATAGCAATATAGTTTACTTGTTTTATTCAATTAGAACTTGCTAACAAATATGAAGAAAGTGGACAATGATGAGATAACATGAAAAAATGGACATATACTACACTGCATCTATTGATGCACAAAATGTCTATCTGAGCCTACAAAGACTTCAAACCATACTTTTTCTTGCTCCATCATGCAGATAAAACAAAGTGTACATCTTCTAGCTAGCCATTCTTTAGCTATCCCGGAAAATCAACTAAAGAAAGCCAAGTTGGATGTACTTTGAAATCATGCATTCTTGTTTCAAATTCTATTTTCTTTCTAGAATTTTTTTTGCTTATGTTGTTGTTGTTCATTGTGATAAGTTGCTGGAGAAGGATTGGTTAATTTGGTTGGCAAAAAATGGTGCCCGTTCCCTGGAGCTAATTCCCTAGAGCTATAAAAAAATGAGGATTGGTTAATTTGGTTGGCAAAAAATGGTGCCCGTTCCCTGGAGCTAATTCCCTGGTGCTATAGAAAAATGAATATGAATTTGTAGCTGCTATTCAGGTAACTTCTGTATTAGTATATATATTTTTTACAAAATAAATTACTAACAAATCTAAAGATAAGGGCAATGATGAGATGGCATTATTGAGTAGTGGACAGATACTACAATGCATCCATTAATGCAAAAATTGTCAATCTGAGCATTCAAAGATTCTATGCAGATTCTATACTTCAAAAGCAATGTGATACTTCCTCACTTTTCTGTGGGGTCTTGCTGTAAGACTCTTGCTTGGGGATGGCTGAACACATGAATTTTTTTACATTTATTGACTTGCCCAATTTTGTATTTTTTACTGCCAAATTTTTCAGTTGTACTCCGTCAACTTTTGTAATTTTGTAATTATACTAGCATGGAATTTTGTATGTGCCGTTTATTGTCCAATTTTGTAATTTTGTATGTACCGTTTACTGTCCAATTTTTCAGAAGTTTACTTGCCCAATTTTTGTTAGACATGTGAAAATTTTTGTATGTACAGTTTACTGTCCAAATTGTATAGCTGAACACATTGTATGGTTGAACACATGAAAGTTTTTGTATGTACATTTTACTGTCTACTATGGTTCTTTTTAAATTTTGTATTTTGTAATTCTAGTTATCGTTGAAATATTTGTTATTTGTTCTGGATATTCTACTGCTGGATATTCTACTGCTATGTACATTTTACTGTGTTTTTACTGGGCCAAGTTTTTGTATACGGTCTACTTACTAAAAATGGCCATTAAAAAAATTGGCCCACTAAATTACTCACCCATTAAAAATTTAGCCCAGTAAATAAATGGGCCCATTAACAAATATCGGCCCAACCGATATAAACCGAATAAACCGAAAAACCGAGAAAAGTAATTCGGTTTGGTTTATTTCGGTTATGTGTATTTTTGGTTCAGTTTCGGTTGGGTTAATATTTAATTCGGTTATCTCAGTTTTACTAAATTCGGTTCGGTTATAACCGAAATAACCGAATACTCACCCCTACAGCCATGTAGTCCTAGGACTTGCTATATTGTATTTGGGTTATCCCAATTAATATGCAATAAAATTTTGGCAATTGTGCACTGTCTAAGCAGGACTGACCAAGCCACAATAATAATACTCAGTAACATGCCTCGGTACCCCTCACAAGGTAGTCACCGGGACGGTGCTATGGATATAATATCACAATTACATTGCTCCTATAGGACAGACATTGGCTCGGTACTATGAATATAACAAATAGTGTGCTCCAGAAATATATGGATATGCCACAGTATCTGGGCCTGGCCAGTAAAAAAAAAAAAGGACCACGAAATGAGGATCATTTTCCTCTCCATGAACTATGTGTTTTGAGCTAGTTATTTAACCCTATCGTTTTTTGCGGAATCTGTATTGTGGACACACAACCATATGCCTTAGATGTCGTACCAAAAATTAGGTTTGCGGTGTCAGAAATTAGAATTAGGTTTTAGGTTTATGCTAACTACCGATATGTTTTATGCTTATCACACAGGGTACTCCTACTTTTGAACTAATTACATTGATCATCCCTACTTTTTTGGTTTATTATACGAGGTACATTTATTTTAAGATAAAAAGAAAAAGTTATGACACTATCTATCCCTAATTTTATTTTTATTTCTAAAGGGAGGGATGGTTAGTATAATTAGTTTAAAAGTAAGAGTACCACGTGTTACAAACAAAAAACTTAAAAATAATTAATGTAAACCCTAAATATTATTTTTAAAAACTGTAATAAATTGAGAAAAATGTTTGAACATTTTAGAAGCTTTCAAAACCCCTTAAATATTTCCCTAAGGAAAATGCTAAGTTTAAAACCAACCCCATGCAACCCACTTACAACCAACAATTCCCCCTGTTACATGGGTCCCACAAGACCCCACATCTTCCCCCTCTCCCCCAATGGACGGCCTCCACATGGCGGTTGTAGTAAGCCAACCGGTAATAAGAGCATCTCCAACCCCTATTGTCTTGTTTTGTGTTGTGATTCCTATGTGGCATGAGGCACAAGATAATGTATTTCCTATGTGGCAAGATTATATTCACACAAGACAATGAGATATAAAAGTGATATCCAATGCAAAAGTATTGAGAAAATGGTAAAAAAACTTTTTTTTTTCCAGCTTCCAAGACAACTTTTTCACTTCTTCCTTTTTTTTATAAATATTTTTATTCATAATTGATGATGTGGAAGTAAAGCATTGTGAAGTCCATTGTCTAGATCTAGACAACCAACTTTATATTGTCTTTGACATGTCGTTGTCATGACAACTTTACAATTTATTTCACATTTGCGTTGGAGAAGAATTTTGAAATAAGAAATTGTGATTCTTATTTGGCAACCATTTTTTTCAAACTCACAATAGGGTTGGAGATGCTCTAAACAATACACTTCACAATGGCTTTACCTCTACATCATTAATTATAATAAAAATATTTATAAAAAATGAAGAAGTGTAAAAGTTGTCTTGAAAGTTAAAAAATATATATTTTTATTGTCTTTTCAATACTTTTGTATTGGAGAACACTTTTCAATCTCATTGTCTGTGTGAATATAATTTTGCCATCTAGAAAAGACATTGTCTTGTGTCTCATTTTACATAGGAATCACAATACACAACAAGACAATAGGCCAAGAGATGCTCTAAAAACTGGAAGCAAATCTGCGATCATATTTATCTGTCATTTTTCATGTCCCTCCACCTATTTGTTTAGTGAGTCCCACCACCAAAATAAAATAACAAAAAAAAAACATAGAAAGTGAACAGAAAAATGACAGAATAAATAGAACATCAGACTTGTTCTGCTTAAAAATCCCGCATGGTTATAATTACTTTGAAAAACCCCCACACATTTCCCTAAACCCCCGTAAATGGCCTTCTCCGCCGTCCTCCGCCGCCCAAGCCCTAAAGCCTACCTCCTCCTCCTCCCCCATCCCCCCTCCTTCTCCACCCAACCCTTATCGGATCCCGCTCCCAAACCCACACCCGTCCCGTTGGGCCGGACCTTCTACCTCCTCCGCTCCTCCATCCGCTCCGAGCCCGACCCGGACCGCATCTTCGCCCTCTTCCAGTCCTCCGTCCACCTCCCGCGCTTCTACCACGGGGTCCCGCTCCACCAGCTCGTCGTCGCCCGCCTCTCCCACCTCCGCCGCCCCGACCTCGTGGAGCGGATCCTGGAGTTCCAGAAATCCGACCCGCTAGCGCCCAACTCCGAATCCTTCCTCGTCCGCATCATGTCCCTCTACTCCTCCGCCGGCATGCTCGACCACGCCGTCAAGACGTTCGACGAAATGCCCCACCGCACCGAGCTGTCCTTCTCCGCGCTCCTCTCCGCCTACTCCCACAACGACCGCCCCGACCTCCTCAGCAAAACCTTCCGCACCCTCCCGAAGCAGCTCGGCATCGCGCCCGGCGTCTGGTCCTACAATATCTACCTCAAGTCTCTCTGCACGACCGGAAAGATCGACAATGCCATACAGCTGCTCGACGAAATGTCCAAGTCGAAGCTGACGACGCCGAACATGATATCTTACAACACGGTCCTGGACGGGTGCGTGAAGCACGGGGACGAGGCGGGCTTCGATAGGGTCTTCAAGATCGTTTCGGAGAAGGACCTGAAGTTCAATGCGGCCACCTATAACTACCGGATGGCAATGCTCTGCCGCAGGTCGGAGAGCTTCAAGGCCGAGGAGCTGCTGGCCGTGATGGCCTCGAGGGGCGTGGAGCCGAACCTCACGAGCTTCAATACCATCATCAACGGCTTCTGCCGGGAACGGGACGTGGGTTCGGCAGTTCGGGTGTTTAGGAAGATGAAGGGGAAGGAGGGGGTGGTGCCGAGCTCGAGGACTTACGTGGTTTTGATTCAGAGCTTGGTGCGGAAGGGGGAGTTCATGTTGGGGTTGGAGTTCTGCCAGGAGTCTTTCGCTAGGAAGTTCGCACCGCCATTCGAGACAGTGAAGGCGTTGATCGGGGGATTGGTGAAGGATGGCAAGAGTGAGGAGGCCAAGGAGGTCGTGGCGAAGATGAAGGGTGCTGTTAGAGGTGACGCAGCGGATGCTTGGAAGAAGTTTGAAGCCGAGCTTGCCTTGTAGAGGGGATTCATAGAGGAGGGATCGGAATTTTCGCACTTAAACATCATGTTTGTTCTCCAGAATAGCAGATGTTGGATTGTTTAGATCCTTAAATTATCCAATTTTTTGCAATATTTTGATCTAATTTGAACCGTTAATTAAGAAAATCAAACGACTGCTATTTCAGGGACATGGGGGGATGCTTAAGTACGGGATCCCGATGCCTCCTCGGATTTATGTAGGTTGTGATTGATGGGCCGAAGAATGTTTGCTCGCCAGCAAAATCCAGGTAGGTAGTCTTACTTACCGTAAAATGAAGAATGTTATTACTTTGGTCAAGGATTGCTACTTTTGTTAGTCTGCGGAAATAACCTAACGTTGTGTATGGTTAAATTTTATTTTGGTTAATATCGAAATGTGCTTCGTTTCAAGGAAGGTAGGATTGCCAATTTGATTGTCTGTGTTATAACATAACAATGTAAGATGCTAGCAAAAACTTATATGATATTATTTTCGACTATTGAGTTCATAAAAAAAATAAAAATAAAAAAAGGTTAAATTACAATTTGATACCCTCAACTATTCCAAATGTTCAATCTGATACCCTCAACTTTTATAGGTGCTAACTTAATACCCTCTTCCAATTTTCTGTCAACCAGTGTTAATCTAAAATGACAAATGTCAAAAATACCCTCACATTTTCTTCCTCCCTCCCTCTTCTTCGACAGTCCTGTCTCCCTTCTCCGGCAGCCACCCCCCCCCCCCCTTCTCCTGTCCGTCACTAGCAGCGCACGGAGCAGCGGCGACGACGACACTGCGGCATCGTGCAGAGCTGCAGCTGCGCCTGACGACAGCCCCCCCCCCCCCCCTCTCCGGCAGCAGCAGTGCGTGGAGCAGTGGCAGCGGCGCTGCGACATCGCCCGGAGCTGCAGCGGCGCGCGTAGGAACGCGCTACGACAACGGAAGTGGAGCTGCAGGAGGGGGGGGGAGGGAGCCAGGTGGTCGCGGCCGGCCGGCGGAGGGTGGGGAGGTTAGGAGCATTTTGGTCATTTTTTATTTTGAAAAAACGAAAAATCCAACGATGAGTGACGGAGGGTACCAAGTAAGTTGAGGAAGGATAATAAGTTAGCGTCTATCAAAGTTCAGAATATCAGATTGAATATTTGGAATAGTTGAGAGGATCTATAAAAAAAAAAAAAAAAAAAAATATAGTTCTCTGTCTTAACCTTGTTAGAATATGTGTGGATATGTTGCAACTTCAATATGTATAAATGAAGGGTGCTAGTGAGCTATGAAGCACGGATACTCCAAAAATTGATGACATATCCACGTAGTGTTATGTTGAGCACGTGTCCGACACGACATAGAAACTCTAAAATAGAAAAGTACACAGCCAAAATAGTCTTCCGGTTCATGTCACCGTGTCCGTGCCCTATTAGTATTTGTCCAACATAGCCAGTAAGAATTGTCCTTTTAGTAGCAGCAGAAATTGCGGAACCAATTTTGCGTATGGTTAAATTTTATTTTGGTTAATATCGAAATGTGCTTCGTTTCAAAGTAGGATTGCCAATTTTATTATATGTGTGATAATATAACAATGTAAGATGCTGTCAAAAAACTCGTGTGATATTATTTTAGACTTTTTGAGTTCATGTACTGTTAGAATATGTGTGGAGATGTTGCAACTTGCAGCATGTATAAACTAAGACTGACTAGTGACCAACGAAGCATGGAAACTCCAAAAATCGATGCCATGTCCACGTAGTATCATGTTGAACACGTATCAGACACGACATATCGAGGCAACTGCTGATCGGTGGATGTGGGAGGGTCTAGGCTAATGATCCGGTGACTAGATCGCCGGATCAGAGAGATCTTCGACGGGGATCCAGAACTACTTTTCGTTGTAATAGAATCCATTCGTAAAAATGGTTTAAAAATATATTTTATTGATGACACATGTTGAATTACTTCCGAAAAACAAGTCAGACTAGATCTGACCGGTTTTGGACACACGGTCTGGGTACACTTGTCTGTGAGAGAGAGAGAGAGAGAGAGAGACACCACAGAAGCGGCTCCAACTAATCGGGGTCAGACATCGACTGCTAGAGAGATGATGACTCAACGTATGCTTTGATGGGGTTCAATGCCGGAGCTAGCGAAGAGGTGTTCAGATCTGGACAGCAGACGAGAAGGCGACGGCAGTCCAGAAGGAAGGTGTTGGATTGTGACAATGTTGCCGGCTAGATCCACATAGATCGGTGAGTTCCGAGCCTAGCGGATACTCAACTCGTCAATCGAAGAGAGGTTCGCCGAACGGTGTTGGCCGCTTGGAAGTCGTGGAGGCGAGCGAGATCGGCTCCATCGATTCAAGGCAACGTAGGAGATGCACAACGGTATTTGCCGGACACACAGAGGTGGGGGTGTGCGTCCGTGTCCTCGGGGGTCGGACCCGGGGACACGAGAATCTTGTACGAATTTTCTGTGGATTTTTTGGAACTTGTCGTGTCGGACACGAGATTTGTGATGCTAAATGTTTTTTGTGGAATTGATGTGTCGGACACAAAATACTGTATGTGGACACCCGGGGTCGGACCTGAGGCCGACACGTCTAACACGGGATTCTAGACACAAACACAATGGTCTGGACACTGAGGAACCATAATTGGGTTTGGGTTTTGGGCTAGTGGGTTTGGCCTGAATGAATTATGGAATGAATTAATTTGGGATTTGGTCGCACGGGGAGGAGTGGGTGCTGCCACCACCGCAACGGGTGGGAGGTGAGAGAGGGAAGGAGGTGAATGGGCAAGAGGGAAAGGATATTTTGGATTTTTTTTTTTTTTAAATAGCCACTAACGATCAAATCTGACGGATTATAAATGGTATTGGGGCATTTTGATCGAGTCATATATTGCGGGAGGGTTTAATTGCTATATTTTCTATCGAGTCTTAGTTTGCTAACGAGCCAAATTGAAGCAGCAATTTTTGCACTTTATCCTGCATTTAGAACTATCTAGAAAAAATCTGTTAAAACTAACCGCCCTTTGATCACATGTTTAATTAACCTAGTCTATTTTCTTAACTAGGTTCTTAATTAACTAATAATTTCTAGAATTAGTTAGTTACAAGTTACTTTCACATGTTTAATTAGTTAATTATCTAGAAAGTTTTCACTCTAATTTATTTTAAATAATTACTAATCTTGCCACTCTCTCTTCATTAATTACCAAATTATCATTTCCTTATAATCGAATTACGTAATATTGAATTAATTTGTTTTAAGAAACTGATTCATTTAAGAATTTTGTTCTTGTATTTTTATTAAATTTTCAGAAAATTTACTGTAGCGAAATAAATTTATATTAAATTCATGCAAACGAAACAAGTTTGCTAACTTTTGAAATAGAAACATTGTCCGCCAACATGCGGAAAACACAATAAACGTACACGTAGGCAAAAAAAATTTTTAAAAAATTAAAGTGGATCCCACAGCCCAAATTTTGCCAACACTGTTGGCTGAAATTGGGGGGGAGGGGAGTGCAATTTCAGCCAACAGTGTTGGCGGAAATTGGCCTGTGAGCCCCACGGGTTCAGTTGGGTCGTTTGGTTTAGTTGGTTTGGTTTTATTTAGTTTGTTTTATTAGTTTTTTCAATTAGTTATTTTTTTTTTAGTTTTTTTCTATTTAGTTTAGTTTTTTTTCAATTAGTTTCTGTTTTTTTTTAATTTCTGTTAATTTATTTCGTTAATTTTCTGTTTTATTTAAGAAAATATATTTTAACGAAATAAAATTAAAATAAATTAACAGAAAATTTATTGTTTCGAAATTTCAAAATTAACAAAAAATTAAAATAAATTAACTCAGTTGTTGATATGTATCAAAATTTTAAAATATCCTAAATTTCTATCCTTAAAATATGTTAAAGTATTATGTTATTTAAAATAGTAAATTTATTATTGGTACAGTAAATATTTTGTAAAAAAAAAAATTTTACCAAAAGTAAAATTTGGAGGTCGAAACATCGTTTTTTTGCGATTCTAAAAATTTGGGAAGTCCGTCAAACGGTGAAACAGTTTATCCCGAAGTACTTTTCTATACGGTCATTTTGGCACAAACTGGACCTTGTTTCGATCTCCCAGTCAAAAGTTATGATACTTTAAAGTTTTATATTTTATATTTTTGTCTGTAATATGTACGTCTTACTTCGGATGAAAATTCTCTCTACACGAATTGTGTTACTCTCGTCGAAAACATACAAATCGACCTATTGTGTGACGAAAAACGATTTGAAAACAAATAGTTATGGTCGTTCGAAGTCTGATCGACGACAGACGTAGTATTCGTATGGTAGATTTTTTTTTTTTTTGGGTTCAATGATAACATATTTTATTTTGGATATTAAACTAAATAAAAAAAATCAAAATCCAAAACCAAACTAAATAGAAAAAAACTAAAAAAAAAATAACTAATTAAAAAAACTAATAAAACAAACAAAATAAAACCAAACCAAACCAACTAAACCAAACGACCCAACTGAACCTGTGGGGCCCACAGGCCAATTTTCGCCAACACTGTTGGCTGAAATTGGCTCCCCTCCCAACCAATTTCAGCCAACAGTGTTGGTGGAATTTGGGCTGTGGGGTCCATTTTAATTTTTTTTTTAATTTTTTTTTCCCTACGTATACGTTTATTGTGTTTTCCGTCAACACTGTTGGCGGACAATGTTTCTATTTCAAAAATTAGCAAACTTGTTTCGTTTGCATGAATTTAATACAAATTTATTTCTCTACAGTAAATTTTCTGTTAAATTTTTGGTATCAAATTTGAGATATTAATCTAGACTAAGAAACTGTTTTCTAAATATTTTGGGAAGAGATGTTACAATGATCTCTCTTACAAGGCACTGGCAAGTACACTAGGAGGTTATTTGGTTCTCTGTGACTGACAGAAAGTGTGAATGTAACTTTTTGTCTCATGAAAGTGGAAAGAATATGTTTTTGAGTTTTTGTCAGATAAAAGTAACTTCTTGTCGAACTACTTTCAATGCTTAGATTATGATTTTTGTAACTTAGAAGTAAGTAAATTTGCACTTACATGTTTGGGTGTCTATGAAGGAGGTAGAAAATTTATACTATAACAATAATAAAACTAATTAATTATCTAACAAACTAAAAATTATTTACTAATAGTATTTTTTTATTTTTTATTTAAGTATTAATAATTTATATCACCAAATAATTTATTAAGTAATTATAATATTAAATAATATTAATATGGTACATATTGATTAGTTATTTAATATTTAGATAAATTAATAAAATAACTAATACTAAGTATTTAATTTTTGTATTATTTTAAATATTAAATACTTTATATCAATTTAGCTAAATATTAAATATTAACAAAATACTTATAATCTCATAACTTTTAAATATTTGATAATTATTAACCAAATAATGAACATAAGTAACTTATTAAATAGAAAAAACTAAAATATGTGTATTTGATACTTAATATTGATAATTATTTATTAACACTCAGGACTAATTGTAACTATTTAGCATATTAAAACTTAATATTTACAGAAAATTTACTGTACCGATAAAAAAATTATAATAATTAAATACAACGATATAAGTTCGATAAATTTAAAAATGGCGATACGAATCGTCATTCGAACTGGCGAAAATTTGGAAAACTAGATTTTCGTCAACCAAATTGGCGAAAATTCGACCAAAATCTGACATATATTAAAAAAAAAAAAAAAACTTTCGCCAAATCAGTTGGCGAAATCCGAAAAAAATAAATAAAAAAAAAATCAAAAAAAAAAAAAAAATCAAAATTTCACCAACTTGGTTGGCGAAATTAGAAAAAATAATAATAATAAAATATTAAAAAATATTAAAAAAATATTAAAAAAATATTAAAAAAATCAAAAAAATTTAATTTTTGCCAACTCCGTTGGCGAAATTAGGGAAAAAAATGGTTTTTTTTTGTTCGGTTCGATTTTTTCACTTGATTTTGCTTGGTTTAACTTAGAAAAAATGGATTCACCATATTTTCGCCAACTGGGTTGGCGAAAATTTGGTTTCCCAATTTTTCGGGTTGATTCTTAGGGTCTGGTTCTGGTAAGATTGTTGATAGGGATTAAATGATTGTAGGTGTGGGTTTAAATGGGTTTGGGTGGATGTGTTGGTAGATTTTAATTGATGTTAGGTGGTTAAATATTTATGTGGGTGTTGGTGGAGGTTATGTATTATAAGTAGAGGGTGGGAGATCGTTGCAACATCACAGAAGAGTTGCAAGATCACAGAAGAGAATAGGAGGAGGAAGCAGAGAATAGAAGAGAAGAGCAGAGCAGAGAAGAGCAGGAGTAAGAAAGCAGAGAAGAAGAGAAGAGAAGAACATAAGAAAAACAGGTTTGTTATTTTTTGATTATAATTATAATTGTGTAATTGTAGTTACTATTTTAATTATTATAAATATAATGTTCGTGTACTAATACTAAATTAAATTAAAATATTACAGATGGGTACCCAAAACGATGGACGTATTCCAGGAGGGCCTACTACAGATACGATTATCCAGCTACGTGAATCACACATTTCTAGTCTAGTATTTTCTGGACAGACATATTAAAATTAAATCATTTTAGTAAATATAATTTATATTTTTTTATATGTCTAATAATAACATAGTTTATATATGTCATATATAGCAATACGATTATCCTGATACGTTTCGAGTACGAGAGCATGTCGCATGGCGTTATGAGGACGACGTTGGGTACTGGATGTTGACTGAAGAACAACATGGTATGGTGAATGTATTTTGTTTTGATCATATTGATCAGATACATTTTCTACGTCACGACCGAGACTTGATCTTCAGTTTAGTTGAGCGGTGGTGGCCAGAAAGAAATACCTTTCAGTTACCGTTCGGAGAAATGACAATTTTGTTAGTAGATGTGGCAAATATCTTAGGATTACCTATTACGGGTGAACCTATAATATTTGAAAATGATGAAACATTTTGCGCCAAAAGTGTGATAAGGAAGTATTTAGGCGTGGAGCCGCCTACCATATATGGTAAAAAATTTGTGACGCTTTCGTGGCTCCGCCACAACTTTATGCACCTAGATCGTATTGGTGAGGAAGAAATCTTAGTGGATGCGGAACGAGTAGGTATAACATTTAATATTTTTATTTATGTAATATATATATTTATTTAGTTTAACTAATATAATTTTTTTATTATATGTTCAGGTTACTGCTTGCACCAGGGCCTACTTACTAGGTCTAATAAACGAAATTTTATTTCCAAACTCCAGATTTAGGGCAAATTTACGTTTTTTACCTTTTCTGAAAAATCTGACAGAACCTACCCGTCATGCATGGGGAGCTTCTGTGTTGGCATATCTGTACAACTCCATGTCAAATTTTGTGCATTTTATTTCAGCTGATAAAAGACAGAAAAATTTGAATGGATGTATGACATTATTACAGGTATAATTTTTTTATATAATTTTCTTTACTAAAGAAATATGTACACTTACATGATATAATTTTTGTAGGTTTGGTCCTACGAGCACTTCGGTATCGGTAGGCCAGTCTCCCGTATTGATACTGAAGATGGTGTCTTCCCATCAGCTTTACGCTGGATGACGGCTGCAGCTGATCCAAATCGATGTGCTCACAAAGATATCGCAGTATATCGGGGCCAATTCGATTCACTTAGGTTTAACGAGGTAATTTTTTTATAGTGTCTTATATATATTTTTTGTATTTCATACAGTCAATATTTTACAATTTTGTAGTGTCTTACAATATTGTTGACATGAAATAGGTATATTTTTTACCGTACCGGCTTGGGCAAAATTCTCTTGAGTTACAAACAACGACCTATGGATTGAGTTTACATAGATTTTTTATAATATTCCACGATAACATCATGTATCATCCAGCTGATCGTGCTATGCGACAGTTCTGGATGATACAACACATTCCTGATGAGCCACCATGTTTCAATCGTGGTAAAGGTAATGCAACAACCAGAGCACGCAGATTGATTCCTGGATGGAATTCTAGATTTGAGACACATAAGATGGGACATTTGTCTGAAATGATGACCTCTATTGATGATGGTAAGTTGTTCCAAAAGTTTAACAAAATTTACTGTAAAAATTATAAGAAATCATATGGTCATAATTTGTAATGGTGCAGCCTACGGTGATGATGCATATAGATCTTGGTGGGGAGCTCCTCTTATCAGCAACAGAGTCTACGAATTCCAGGAGCTTCGATTCCGACATCGAGCCATAGCTGATTATAGTCTCCGCTGCTATTATGATTATGTAGAAGGGATGGTACGTTATTTTTATATGATGATGCATATGTCTATCTCCGTAGTACTTATTTATGTCCTCTATTGTGTATTTCAGCTTCCAGATTTATATATTGCATACCAAAATCAGCCAGTAGGGGACCCGTTACGCACAGCGGTTGACAAATTTTTGGCTGCTATGCAACGAGGACCGACTCCTCCGAACCCTCCCTTATGTATTCCAGGAGATTATCCTCAGGGTTTTGTTGCACAACGACAAGCACGCCCCCTAGGAAGTATACAACAGTTTGGTATCAAGATGATGGTCTGCCACTGCAAGATGACAATGTCCCTTCTCAGGCGACGACCGATGCGAACACTTCTTAGTGGGATGGTGCGGGCACTTCTCAGTGGTCTGACTGGGGTACTTCTCAGGCGACGGTCGGTGCAAGCACTACTCAGTGGGATGATGCGGGCACTTCTTAGTGGCCTGACTGGAGCACTTCTCAGGCGACGGCCAGTGCGGACACTTCTCAGTGGGATAGCCTATTCGTCCCCGACTCTACCACATATTCGAATATCTTGACAACTCCATCAGCACCGATGCCATCTCAAGTGGAGGACAGTCAATGAGGTGGTGATGATGCGGCCCCAGAGAATACACGAGAAAAGAGGGACTGACTCAATCTCAGAGAGATTGATCGACCGAACTATTGGGAATTAGCCAAGAGAGGTCGATGAAATTGCTATATCAGTACGAACTTTATTTGAATGTAACTTTGTTATATTTCAATGAAATTACATATTGTTCTCATAAAATAAAATTATTTGAAACTATCGACAATGTCTTTATTCTCTTGGTTGGTTTGTACATCTTCTTCTCTTGTGTCCTAAACCATTGCAGTTACTACATCGGAGATCTCTTGAAGCTTGATTATTTGCTTTGATCCGGTTCTTCTTTGGTCTTTCCGCCTTACGTCGTACATCTGGTACTCCAATGTGTCCTCTAACCAATGTATTTTGGAGGTTGTATAACCAATGTATTTTGGAGGTTGTATAACCAATGTATTTTGGAGGTTGTAGGGGACTGAAATTGGCTCCAGGTGCAGCTCATATACGCTTCTTAATGCTTGCTTAGAGAAAATACCTGGATAAAAACTCTCGATGCTAATATTTTTAGACTTACACGCATAACATGCATGTACACATGGAAGCAAAGTATGATAGCACTTTAAACATGAACAAGATTTTACATCTAAGTCTACAGCATATGTTCTATTTATTTTACAATCTAATATTTCAAACAAATATCTAACTATATTTAACGTTTGCAGCCGATATTTTTCTTTTATGATAAGAGCCATAGTTTCTAACATCTTAGGACAAAAATCAGTTTGAAGATTTTCAGCTTTTTGTCTGTTTTTGTCCTGAAGTGTTATAATTTTGGCTCGAATTCCATCAAGTAGTGTCCTTATTGGTTTATCACGTAAATTTTTTACCCAGTTATTGAAGCATTCAGCAAGATTCGACGTGTGAATACCTAATCTAGGACAAGGAGAATACGTTGTTATCCAGTGTCACGCCCCGATCTCCCGCAGGCAATCGGCCGTTCCCGCTATGCGAGAATCACCGCGCCAGCGCTCCCGCGGAACGATCGCTTTGACCCATCCGGGCGTGACGCCGCACGAGCGTGAGCCACGCCCGTGCAAGGCCTTGGTTCGTTGGCTGGCGGTAAGATTCTAAGCCACAGAGTCGCACAGATTGTCCGAGTGCAGCGGAGTCATGAACGCATAGGCGATCGGTAACAGGTTCACTGAGTCGACAATATAGCGGAAGCAATGAGTAACACAAGTTGAAGTAAAGCAAGCTCTTTTATTGATATGAACAAGTGTTACAGGCGGCGTATAGCCGAGATTACAAGTCGCTCAAGCCTCTCTCTCTGAAACAGTAAAAGCGTGCCAAGTGGCTACAATTATGGAATAATTTGTACAGGCGATGTTCAGGCGATGTTCACAACATTATATCTTTTATATGTGCATCAGTTCCGGACGCACCGTTGCTTCGGAGTGATCTCCACGCCTTAGCACGCACGAAGGAGCATCCGCACCGAACGAGGTTCTCCCGCACCCTGCATACAAACTGGTGGATTATCAGTACATTGAATGCACTGGTGGGGAAGCTACTCGCCCGCTCGACAAATCCAAACACGTAATACAGGTTCCGTGCACCAACTATTAAGTTGTCTTTCTAGTTGCCTTAGGATCAGTTTCATGGCAAATATTGAATAGCCTAACTCGTTTGGCAGTGCGCCGTGCGACATGAGAGAAAAACATGGCGAGACTTACCAACTTACCAATTGTCCTTCCCTGTCCGAGGCAAATATTATTAATCCAAGCACGGGCATGTATAAAACATTCAGGAGCATAGCATATGCAAAACACGAGGGTCGTTATAACATGATCGTTCAGGTGTTCAGTTGTTTTCTTGATGCGATACAATGACTCGCATGCGGATAGCCGCTAAGCGAGGATGACTTATCTATATGAACAGGAGTCGCTGGCATAGCCATAAAGGACATGTGTAGCACATGAAAGGAAAATGAAATGCAACGCACGGATCAGGAGCGCTACAGGTCATTCCTTCCGAGTCAGGCAGCTACTTAATCTGTGAGCAAGAATGGCATGAAGGATAAATTCACAGGCGCTACACGCCATTCTGCCCGAAGCAGGCAGACTAACAGGGTTCCTGTCCGGATCGGATCGGCCCGGTGCCCCGGAGACCGTCCGCAGGAACAGAGATCAGGAGAATCTCACTTGAAAACAAGTTGTCCGCGACATGTAGGTCAGGGTCAGGTGCAGGAACAAGTTCGAGGCAGGATATATATATATGAAACAAGTTATATGGAACAAAATTCGAGTCAGGATATATATATATGGAACTTGTTGAGGCAGGATCATTGATTCAGTAGTTTGCTCCACGAGCTGTGATTCAGGGATTTCATTCATTAATGGTGCAGATTCCCTGGTTCGGGAATTGCCTTGGTGACCTAACGGTCACGGATACTTGCAGGATCAATCATGCACGGAACGACTACTTAGTAGTCTCCCGGGAATTTGGATGAAAAACAAGGCAACAAACAAGCAGACAAGCATGCGTTTCTAAGGAACGTAAGTAGACAAGTTTTGCTCGGACCCGAAGGTAAGCCGAGAGATAAAACCGTAAGGGACTTGGCATACGAGGGTCTGAATATAAATAAAAGCAATGTTTCATTTCCATGTTCTAGCATATAAGCAATACAAGTTGGGATTATTCCCCTTAGCTAGGTGCGTTGTATTCTTATTAGCATGCAGGGGGTGATTCACCTAGCGATTAGCATGAACTTTCCAGATTTTATGTGTGCTGGCTAAGCAAAGACAAGTTCACCGTAGCCACCCACCTTAGCGATGATTCGCCTCGGTAGAGCGATACGTCAAGCGAGCCTCTGAAAGCCCAAGCCGGATTCCTGTAGGGACAAGTCTGGATATCTCTTGCTTCTCGTTTCAGGCAAAGCGAGTCGGGACAGTAGCATTTTTGCCGTTTGAGTCGGCAGTCCGTTTGAACGGAACGGGGTGTTACATCCTACCCAACTTAGAAAAAGTCTCGTCCTCGAGACTTACTAAGGACAAGCAGTACGTTTCAATCAATTTTTGATTTAACGATACAAGGCTGAGGCAAACCTATACAAGTCGTTGTACTTATTTATTTGGATATTCACTTGCACAAGCATTGAGATCAGCATATCGCTTAGTCTGGATCGTGCGCACTTTCGAAGTGCACTTCTAGCGTGAGCACGTCAACCAGCTTAGTGATAGCTGTCACGACCCGATTCCATAGAATCGTTGAGGCGTCCCCCGAATCGTGACCACCGTGCGGGCCTGGGGTTGCGCCCGCACAAGGCTTTAATGATTTGCATAACAAGCACATATTCAGAGTACGCAGATAAATTGAAACATGGAAAAGTTCTCTTTATTGATAATGAACATCTATTACAAACTCCTGAACGAGTCAGCTAATTTGCCGCACGGGCTTACAAAAGTGTTGACTCAAAATGAGATAGCAGTCATGTACATTACATCCCTTTATAAACACAAAATGATAAAGACCTCCGGGCTGGAGGACGGCTTTGCCACGGAGCTGCATTGTGTATGGAAAGTTGCAAGTTCCTTCTCTTCAAGTACTTCAAAAGCGGCGCGATCAGGATGCGCCTACAGCTGGACTGGATCGGAAAAGACGACTTCGGCTCCTCGCTCGGTTCGCCTTAGTGCGGAGAACCTGTTTCAACGAGGGTCAGTATGTCGAAACATACTGGTGAAGGCGAGCTAACCGAACTATACCAATCAACACGTTGTTTTAATGAAACATGCATATTTTTGTGGGTTTCTATCTTGCCTTAGTTCATTTAAAAGAACAATATATATGTATGATACTGAAATGAACTTGCCACCGTTCGGTGGATTTTACCTGACCGTCTGAATCACCTGCACAATACTTACCATGCCTTCCCTGCCACGAAGACACAAGTTAGTTGCAACAGGTTTAAATATACAATAGATCACTGGCATGATGCCACAATTGACACTAGTCTTAGACGACAATGGTTTGCAGCGAAAGTACAGTGGGCGCTACAAGCCATCTCGTCTAGTACAGTAGACTATACAGTAGAGTTCCGTCCGGACCGGATCGGTGCCAGTGCCCCAGCGACCGTCCGCAGGAACCAGTTACCTTGTGCACAAGTTGTCCGTGATCGAACAGTATGTTTACTAAGTTAACAGTTCATGCAGTTGAGGCAACACGAGTACATGACAGTTAACAGTTCATGTAGCTGAGGCAACATGAGTACAGTACAAGCAGTATCACATGATTCATTTTGCATAGCCTCCTTGAACAATTATTCGCATACAAGATGTGATCCATACTTAGCACGATTTATGGAACATTTATAAACGAACTAGCATGCAGTATGATAACCGTTCACAAGTTTATTGACAAGCATAATGTACCAAGTCTATTTCCTTTTTATTTTGGTATCTTTTAGTTATTACTTGGTATCGTTTGATCGGGGCAAACAAGGATGCAAGATTATTGGTTGTGAAGACTGGAAGCAGGGCTAGCTAATCGGGTTGGTAGCCACTCACTTAGATGGTTGGAAGGGAGAAGGAAAGAGGCGCTTCAAGACTCCGCTCGTAAGCCGCCTACTGCTCGTTCACCTGCATCACGAACAGCTCGATGAATACCTCTTCCACTCTTTCCAATCTCGGAATTGAAGTGCAGTTCAATGAAAGAAAACAATAAAATTCATCGAAACCGTTCAAGGAAAACAAGCAAATCCCAAAACCAACTCAAAGCACAAAAGTAACAAGCGACATCGAAATCCGAGGCAATAAAAGATAGCAGCGGAGAGGTCCCCCCTGACTCTGCCGCTAAGTCGATCCCGGGGGCACGGTCCACTGAATATGGGAATCGATTCCGAAGAAACAAATCCATAACGAGGACGAGTTCTTGTTTCAATCTATCCCGATCGAACGATACCGTCTTGTGTTTCTTAGCCGCGCTCTCCACACCGGGAGAACGGGGCGCTACATCCTACCCAACCAATTGGAAGTTTCGTCCTCGAAACTTAAGAATAAAACCTACCGCTAGGGAACATTTCTTTGCGGTGGAAGCTTAGAGGGAGCGGACAATCCTGTGCTACGTGGCCTTGTCCGCCACAATTGAAGCACAGCCCTCTTCTGCTGTAACATTTGTCGATGGTGTGCCCACGTTTTCTGCAGAAATCACAATATGGTCTTTGGTTCCCTTTGTGATGACCACCGTCGTTTCGGCGCTTTGTAGCAGTATTTCCTCTATCGTTGCCTTGGCGTTTGTGATTGTAGGTATGCACAGCGCCGGTAGAAACGTGAGGATACTGCGGTTCAAGAGATAGGACGTGATTCATGACTTCACGCATTGTTCCATACTGATTAACGACCACGTGCGCATTAATGGCAGGGCACAAACCGCCTTCAAACCTTCTGGCGCTACTCGCTGCATCAGGTAAATAGGCCCTAGCGAATTTGGAGAGTCGGTTGAATTCGGCGGAGTACTGTTTCACTGTCATACTGCCCTGCCGCAGCTGCACGAACTCGTTCTCCATCTGACGTTGTACTGGAGGGGGTATAAACTCCTCTTCAAACGCGGCACGAAAGGTCGTCCACGAGATCGCCTCCTCTCCGTGATCAAATTGGAGAGATCGTCGATGCACGTCCCACCAATCGTGTGCGTTGAGACGGAGCTGTAGTTGCGCACAGGCGACGCGCTTCTCTTCGGGGACCACAAGCAGATCGAAGTTGTCTTCAAGCTCTGCCAACCATTCTAAAGCCACTATGGGTTCCTCAGTCCCGTTGAATGGGGTGTTGCAGACTTTCTTGAAGTGGCCAAAGTCGAAGGCAGTCACGTCCCTCGCCCTTGGAATTTGCGGCGTCTCTACTTCAAGCACGGGCTGTTCCACTGGAGTCGCTGGCGTTGCCGCGGACTGGTTGGAAGCCAAAGTCTGCACGATCTGTTGCAGGGCATCTACCTGCTTTTGTTGGACTGAGAATCGGGTCTCTAGATTGCTTTCGAGCCTGGCCTGGCGAGCATCGTCTCTTTGTCGTTGTGCTTCTAACATTTGCATCACCCGCTCAAGCGGGTCAACTAGAGACATGCCCCGTTGGCTCCGCGAGCTTCCCGAAGTGCCCGAACTACTCTCTTGGCCTTGCGTTTCGTCCGGTACTTGCGCTGCAGATTGCGCTGGTGTCATTCCTTCAAAAGAAGGTAAATTACATTAGAATCATAATGTATTATGGACTCATTGCATGAATGTATCTCATTTTGGCCTAGCGAGTTCAAGAGTTCGCATGGGAATTTATCGTTAAAGGAGCTTTTCCAGCACGAGAGTCTAAGGAACTTGAATCTGTGCTCTGATACCATTATGTCACGACCCGATTCCATAGAATCGTTGAGGCGTCCCCCGAATCGTGACCGCCGTGCGGGCCTGGGGTTGCGCCCACACAAGGCTTTAATGATTTGCATAACAAGCACATATTCAGAGTACGCAGATAAATTGAAACACAGATTTGAAACATGGAAAAGCTCTCTTTATTGATAATGAACATCTATTACAAACTCCTGAACGAGTCAGCTAATTTGCCGCACGGGCTTACAAAAGTGTTGACTCAAAATGAGATAGCAGTCCTGTATATTACATCCCTTTATAAACACAAAATGATAAAGACCTCCGGGCTGGAGGACGACTTTGTCACGGAGCTGCATTGTGTATGAAAAGTTGCAAGCTCCTTCTCTTCAAGTACTTCAAAAGCGGCGCGATCAGGATGCGCCTACAGCTGGACTGGATCGGGAAAGACGACTTCGGCTCCTCGCTCGGTTCGCCTTAGTGCGGAGAACCTGTTTCAACGAGGGTCAGTATGTCGAAACATACTGGTGAAGGCGAGCTAACCGAACTATACCAATCAACACGTTGTTTTAATGAAGCATGCATATTTTTGTGGGTTTCTATCTTGCCTTAGTTCATTTACAAGCAACAGTATATATGTATGATACTGAAATGAACTTGCCACCGTTCGGTGGATTTTACCTGACCGTCTGAATCACCTGCACAATACTTACCATGCCTTCCCTGCCACGAAGACACAAGTTAGTTGCAACAGGTTTAAATTTACAATAGATCACTAGCATGATGCCACAACGGACACTAGTCTTAGACGAAAATGGTTTGCAGCGAAAGTATAGTGGGCGCTATAAGCCATCTCGTCTAGTACAGTAGACTATACAGTAGAGTTCCGTCCGGACCGGATCGGTGCCAGTGCCCCAGCGACCGTCCGCAGGAACCAGTTACCTTGTGCACAAGTTGTCCGTGATCGAACAATATGTTTACTAAGTTAACAGTTCATGCAGTTGAGGCAACACGAGTACATGACAGTTAACAGTTCATGTAGCTGAGGCAACATGAGTACAGTACAAGCAGTATCACATGATTCATTTTGCATAGCCTCCCTGAACAATTATTCGCATACAAGATGTGATCCATACTTAGCACGATTTATGGAACATTTATAAACGAACTAGCATGCAGTATGATAACCGTTCACAAGTTTATTGACAAGCATAATGTACCAAGTCTATTTCCTTTTTATCTTGGTATCTTTTAGTTATTACTTGGTATCGTTTGATCGGGGCAAACAAGGATGCAAGATTATTAGTTGTGAAGACTGGAAGCAGGGCTAGCTAATCGGGTTGGTAGCCACTCACTTAGATGGTTGGAAGGGAGAAGGAAAGAGGCGTTCAAGACTCCGCTCGTAAGCCGCCTACTGCTCGTTCACCTGCATCACGAACAGCTCGATGAATACCTCTTCCACTCTTTCCAATCTCGGAATTGAAGTGCAGTTCAATGAACGAAAACAATGAAATCCATCGAAACCGTTCAAGGAAAACAAGCAAATCCCAAAACCAACTCAAAGCACAAAAGCAACAAGCGACATCGAAATCCGAGGCAATAAAAGATAGCAGCGGAGAGGTCCCTCCTGACTCTGCCGCTAAGTCGATCCCGGGGGCACGGTCCACTGAATATGGGAATCGATTCCGAAGAAATAAATCCATAACGAGGACGAGTTCTTGTTTTAATCTATCCCGATCGAACGATATCGTCTTGTGTTTCTTAGCCGCGCTCTCCACACCAGGAGAACGGGGCGCTACAATAGCGAAGTCTTAGCACTCGAGTTTCACCTTTTCTTAAGTCTTGGATGGTGCACTAGTTCAAGGCGTCCCTCGAATAGATGCATTCAACCAAACTTAGAGTTAGTGAAATCGGACAAGCTACTAGCGATACTCTCAAGGGTTCGCACAGGTTGGCACAAAGGCCACTCGCAGCACATAATCATTCAAGCAATCATATCATTCAAAACGCATTTTGAAAGTATTAGACTTATTGTTGGAACATCCCATCGAGGCATTGAGAGAGAGCATGCACATAACCCACGAACGAGCTTTCGAAACAGAGATATTTGAATCAAAGTCCAAAGGCGTAGAAGCCAGGCTCTGATACCAACATGTCACGCCCCGATCTCCCGCAGGAAATCGGCCGTTCCCGCTAGGCGAGAATCACCGCGCCAGCGCTCCCGCGGAACGATCGCTTTGACCCATCCGGGCGTGACGTCGCACGAGCGTGAGCCACGCCCGTGCAAGGCCTTGGTTCGTTGGCTGGCGGTAAGATTCTAAGCCACAGAGTCGCACAGATTGTCCGAGTGCAGCGGAGTCATGAACGCATAGGCGATCGGTAACAGGTTCACTGAGTCGACAATATAGTGGAAGCAATGAGTAACACAAGTTGACGTAAAGCAAGCCCTTTTATTGATATGAACAAGTGTTACAGGTGGCGTATAGCCGAGATTACAAGTCGCTCAAACCTCTCTCTCTCTGAAACAGTAAAAGCGTGCCAAGTGGCTACAATTATGGAATGATTTGTACAGGCGATGTTCAGGCGATGTTCACAACATTATGTCTTTTATATGTGCTTCAGTTCCGGACGCACCGTTGCTTCGGAGTGATCTCCACGCCTTAGCACGCACGAAGGAGCATCCGCACCGAACGAGGTTCTCCCGCACCCTGCATACAAACTGGTGGATTATCAGTACATTGAATGCACTGGTGGGGAAGCTACTCGCCCGCTCGACAAATCCAAACACGTAATACAGGTTCCGTGCACCAACTATTAAGTTGTCTTTCTAGTTGCCTTAGGATCAGTTTCATGCAAATATTGAATAGCCTAACTCTTGTGGCAGTGCGCCGTGCGACATAAGAGGAAACACGGCGAGACTTACCAACTTACCAATTGTCCTTCCCTGTCCGAGGCAAACATTATTAATTCAAGCACGGGCATGTATAAACATTCAGGAGCATAGCATATGCAAACACGAGGGTCGTTATAACATGATGTCACGCCCCAGTCCCAAAAATACGTAGGACTAGGACACGTAAGCATGCCAGCCGCATGGATATGGCAACTCCAATATATGGAAACCAAATCCATACGTACGCTGTAATATGAATATCAAATCCACAAGTGGTATAAAACATATGTCACAAGTCACAGGGTATAATCTAAATCTCATCCACAGAAAATCAAATATAATTGAATAACCAGCATCTATATAACTAGATCTCAATAAGAAATATCTAAGGATGATAGTTGGATGGAAACAAATCCACTACCAACTCGAATATAAGAGCAACTACAATATGAGTACAACACAATAAACACTATATAAGAATACCAGCTATCAATCACGGCTCGAAGAGAAGACATCCTCGAAACCTATGTAACCATCCAAATCTACGCTCCTACAAATACTCAAGAACAGATACACCTGGCAGAGGACCAGGTCCTCAGAGGGACGTAACAAGATACAGAAAATACGAGCCAATTTGAATACAGTAAACATGCATCATATTTGAAAATAGATAAGTACGCTGTACTAGACAATCTATATGAATGCAATGAGGACAACTTTTCGACGTATGGGCAAGGGTAGTCTACTCGATCTAAGCCTCACAACTCACACACCCGTCTAGAACATCAGAAATCGACATACCTCTGGGGTAGCGACTAGCGCGACTCTACATAAATCGACATACCTCTGGGGTAGCGACCAGCGCGACACACGCCCGTAGTGCGAACTATATACTACGGTTTACCAGAGTGGTTAAAAGCCCATACGCCTAATGATTGTCCTCTCATGATACTAAGTGCCATGTGTGTGTCAACATATCTAATATATAGTAATGACTGGAAGGAACTACACATGCAATAAATAAACAGAGATGCAACTAATATACAGAAATATACTAAGCATGCAAAATACTATAAGCAATTTGGCAAGGTATCTTGCCTGGGGTCCTACTGCTGGTATGAATCAGAGTCCAAGTCACAGTCCAAATAGCCTATGTAATACAAATTTATCACGTCAAAAAAATAATTTATTTTAATTTATTTAATTCTGGAATAATTACTCTAAAATCATATTTTAATCTTATTATTCTGATTTTTATGTTAATTCCTAAATTTTGTCCAAAGAAGCTGAATTTTATCAACTCGAGACTCATGGCACGCAAATCGAGGCGATCTGTTGACCAAAAAGTCAACCGACACAAAATCAACCTTCATGCATGATTTCCTGTAGATTTCAGCGTCAAAAACATGCTGGAATTTACGGCTCGTCCGAATTCAAATTCGTTTGGGAATTATGGCACATACAAATTTTGTATTGTGCACCGATGGTTAAATTCTAACCTAGAAGTTCTACAGAATTAACAGTATGTAAATACTTCGAATTAAATTCTGGAAAAAAATATATGTCGATGATCTCGACATTAGATTTCCGAAACTTTAAACGGTTCGTGATTCTGATTCCTGGTTCTCCCGGAATCGCGAAAACATCGAAACACATCTATTTTCGGACATGCTGTGCTCTACGAATTTTTCAGAATTTAATATTAATAATTTCGAAAAACAATTTATATAATCAGAAAGCTAACCTCAATATCTTTCTAACGCAAGAAACTATGCCTCGTTTGGAGTCCGGAGCTATGCGCAATGGCTTCTGGAAGATGAAGGAACCCTAGATGACGATTCTCCAAAAATCGGCTGAAGAAAAACCCTAGAAATTAATATCTAAACTATTATATATAGAGAGGAGAGAGAGTGCAGCCGCAGCTCACAGCGCGCCACGTGGCAGCAATCCAGGGCTGCCCACTCAGATCGGACGGTCAGGCACTGACGCGGCTCGGCTCAGCTGAGTCCGAGTCGAACTCTGACTCGGCTCGGCTCGGCTCGCACCCAATCAGCGGTCACTGACAGGTGGGCCTGGCACTGTTCACTGCTGGAGGCTGACAGGTGGGGCCCCTGTTTGCTGACTGGGCAGAATTAATTACTTTTGGGGTTTTCTTTTTCAGAAATTAGTTTTTAATTCAGTTTTTCATAATTAACTCAAAATAAATGCTAAAAATAATCAGAAAATTCCCAAAAAATTCTAGAAAATATATTTTATTATTTAGAACCTAAAATAAAAGTTTGGGATATTTTTAGTTAAGTTTGAACATAAAATAAATTCTTTAAAGTCCTAGAAAATTAGTGTTACTAGTTTTTAATTAACTAAAAATTATGGAAAAAATCCCAATAATCTAAAATAGCCTAAAAATAATTCTAAATAAATATTTATATAGTTAAATATACTAAAAAATTATTTTCTAATTAACTAAGAGAATACTCTAACGAAATTCAACATCTATAATAAATATAATAATATAAAATATACACAAAATACCTATTTTGGGTGAGTGAGTTTACAATCTACCCAACTTAAAACAATTTCGTCCTCGAAATTAAAATAAGGCATAATTTGTTAAATCCTTCACATTCGTACATAAGGTACGTCAATCGCAATCTCTTCCAAAAATTTAAATAACAAAATCTATTCAAATCTATCGCGATCACTTCAAAATTAAGATAATCATTTTTCAAATCAAAATTCAACCTATGGTTATCTCTTCTCGCTTTTTCAAATTATCCATATCCGAATCCATATAACATCTTCAAGATTTAAATACGCAATTAAATTTTTCTCACGATCTCCCACTATCATAATTTCCTCTAGAAGTAATTCGAGTCCATTATCATTCCTATTTTTTTTCACTTATAAATTTTTGTATGCTTCAACTTTTATATTCCATTCACAACCTCAATATTTCTAATAGGTAGTCCAACCAAAATTTTAATTCTTAATTCAAATCATCAAATTGAAAAATAATTTAAATGCAGTCCACCAATGTTCAAGTCTGACATTCTATATTTATCCTCCAAATTCAAATTGATGATTCTACCTTCATTGTTCAAAAATTTAAATCATGTACTTAAGGTACAAATATTGGGTCCTCAATATCAATTCATTAATCCTCATCATCTTAGTCATTCTTCTAAATTTCTCAAAATTAAAATGGCTTGAACCTCTCCCAATCTAATCTTACTCGATCACAATCTAAAAGAAATTCCTCTCGAGTTGACAATGCACTGCTACCCAACTTATAATTTACCCATCTATCACATAAGGCTATATATCTTAAGAAAATATTCCTTAATTTGTTTTACTCATGTCATTCAATCCTCAAAACTTCCATGCCAATTATATCTTATATGATATGTTCTTAATTATAAAAGAATAATCCTCAAGTATGTGATCGGCCTACGGGGTATATCTAGTACTCTCTGTGTATCAAACTTATACCAAGCACGAGGTTTTGTCTTTCCGAAATAAGGGAAGACAGAGATCAATAATAAAGAGTTCAAGGGCGAGGTAATAGAATAGAAGTATCGGGATCAAGGCGTTTAAAGAATTCAAATGGGAATTGTCAAAGCAGTTGTGGATTGAAATCCTATTTTGGTAATTCTTTGTTCGCATGCTCGTATTAGTACAGTCATGTAACCGATATGATATGTCAGACATGTCTAGGGCAAGTGTATTCGTCTACTAATCACTACATATTTCAATCCACGTAAAGTAGTATTATGAGGGGCGAATCAAGCGCACTAAGGTTAGCTAGACCCTAATACACTGATTCTGAAATGTATTATTGTAGCGCTCCAATAATACATGTATCATGATCAAGCTCGATAAAGAATAATCTTGCAAAAACTAGGCTATAATAGCAGCATAATTCGAGGTAGCACAGAAAATATAATGCTGGATTATGATGAGAGAAGTTGCAAAATAATTCAAGTTTGCAAAAACAAAAACAACATAAGCAATAATAACAAAAGACTCTACAATCTCTACAGTTATCATACAACCTCCTTGTCTAAGTCGCTAGTCGTCCAAATAGGGCATGGACCTCTAAATTCTACCGTCTGAATAAACGTTGTCGTCTAATACTAGCATACAATTAATGTTATTCAGTTACACTACCTCGATGGGTCAAGTGGACTATGTGATACTAGGTTGTGAGACATACTACCCAACTTAAAAGAATTAAACTAATACTGTGACAGTCTTAAGAGGATCCTACAAAAGAAAATAACCTTGCACATGTACATAGAACAGAAACTCTTATTAGGGTATATGAGGAAAGATCTTGGTACTTTTAAGGGTCTCCTATTGCATTATATAGGTAAGGGTCACTTTAAGTCTTAATCATAGTGCTCATAGAACATGTGTCAATAGTAAGGATACAAGAGTTACTGGCCGTCAAGGGGAAAGGGATCTAGCTTGTATCGAGGTGGGGGTACATGCTATGCAATTTAAACTAAGGAATAATCACAAGGTCACAATCTACAAGAATAACTTAAACCATCAAGTTCTAACTACTAAGCACACAACTTCAAAATTTAACATTAACAACTATAATCCTAGCAACTATATGTCCTTAACACAGAATAAAATCACCTGGCCTACAATCAGAAGTATCAGATGGCACGAGTTGAAAGATGAAGAGAAGAAACGTAATCAGTCGTCGCACACTAGCGAGCGTTATAGTCACAGGGGAATAATATATAAAATTTAAAATAGGGTTCTAGATAGCATCATGGTTTTCTAAAGGGGAGTGGGGTACTAGTTGCTATGTTCGAGGCATGCTCAAGGAAAAGTGTTGATTACATTCCTCTAGGCTTCCTAAGATGCTGTCTACGATAATAAGACAATGATCTAAGTTTTATAGTTCTCCAATACTATCCAATTATGAAGGTTAGGTTCAGTCCTAATGTTCAATATTTGTTCTCCATTGGTTCCTCAATACTAGGGTCAAACATTATGGTAAAACTTCTAACTATCTCTAGTAGTGTCTATACTACTCTCAAGTCTTCTTAATAAATCAAGGGGTAATGGTATACCAATCTAAAGATAAAGAATTCTAGGGTTCACTAGACATTCTAAACTTAGTGGTGTGTCTATATTCTAGTTGTAATCTTAATAGGTGTGCTACTCTAATTATCATCCTAATAACAGGGGTTCCTATATTCTAGCAGAAGGCTATACTCACAGAACTATTAGGGAAGCACATGAATCAAGCAGGATACAATTGTTCAAGATAGAACAGATAGGAGGAGATGAATCATAGTCAAATGTGGATGAGATCCTATACTCTAATCCTATTTGCTGGCTTGCTCGGTACAGTAACGTAACCGAACAATATGCTCTCGACCTGCATGGGCCACCACAAAAACATGTCACGCCCCAGTCCCAAAAATACGTAGGACTAGGACACGTAAGCATGCCAGCCGCATGGATATGGCAACTCCAATATATGGAAACCAAATCCATACGTACGCTGTAATATGAATATCAAATCCACAAGTGGTATAAAACATATGTCACAAGTCACAGGGTATACTCTAAATCTCATCCACAGAAAATCAAATATAATTGAATAACCAGCATCTATATAACTAGATCTCAATAAGAAATATCTAAGGATGATAGTTGGATGGAAACAAATCCACTACCAACTCGAATATAAGAGCAACTACAATATGAGTACAACACAATAAACACTATATAAGAATACCAGCTATCAATCACGGCTCGAAGAGAAGACATCCTCGAAACCTATGTAACCATCCAAATCCACGCTCCTGCAAATACTCAAGAACAGATACACCTGGCAGAGGACCAGGTCCTCAGAGGGACGTAACAAGATACAGAAAATACGAGCCAATTTGAATACAGTAAACATGCATCATATTTGAAAATAGATAAGTACGCTGTACAAGACAATCTATATGAATGCAATGAGGACAACTTTTCGACGTATGGGCAAGGGTAGTCTACTCGATCTAAGCCTCACAACTCACACACCCGTCTAGAACATCAGAAATCGACAGACCTCTATGGTAGCGACCAGCGCGACTCTACAGAAATCGACATACCTCTGGGGTAGCGACCAGCGCGACACACGCCCGTAGTGCGAACTATATACTACGGTTTACCAGAGTGGTTAAAAGCCCATACGCCTAATGATTGTCCTCTCATGATACTAAGTTGTAAAACCCCCTTCCTAGAAAATCGTATATACTCTTTTATTTATAAATTATTAATTAAATTATAGTAATTAGGTCTAAATAGGAGAAATAGATTTTTAATAATTTTTATGTTAGGTGTTCGGGCACTTAGAGGACTTATGGGACCATCAGGAATTTTTCGGATTTTATTCCATGTAGGAGACCCCTTGAGCAGTTGCTAGCTTAACGATGTGCAATACCCTAATATATAAATTTTCACATGTGTGAATATATATATGTATATGTATATATACAAATATATATATGTATATATATATATTTAAAGAAAGAAAAGAAAAGAATTAAATAAGTATATAATAATAATACTAAGTATAATACTAATAATAATAATATAGTAATAATAGGAATAATATTACTTAGTACTTAGGATCCCTTGCTGCAACTTAACGTTGCTTTTCCCCTTAGCAACCTTCAGCGGTTGTACCAAGTCCCCGTCCACATTGACCCTTCAGACCCACTTCACGCGGCCTTGCCCGCGGGTCCGCCCACTTCACCCCACTTCACCCGCGGAGAACCCATCCGCACCCCCTCTCTCTTATAATATATATATATATATATATAATAAGCTCTCTAAAACCCTAACCTAGAAACTCCAGACTTCCTCTTCCCATCTAGAGCCGTCACCGCAGCCAGAGAAGCCCCACCAAGCCATCCAACCATCCCGTCGACGCCGACCTTGCGAACTGCAGTTTCCCACTCGAGGCACCTTCGCTCCGGCGTGATTTTCCGTCGACTCGCTCGACCAAACGCTGTTCTGTTTTCATAGGTATGATCATCCCTTAACCGTATCCAATACTTGTTTTATAGTCAACCTCGGAAAACGTGTGCCCCTAGGTGAAAAACAGCGCCCAAGTTGGCCCGGACTTGCCCAATTCTGAAATCGCAGAAACTTGCGATGACCACCCATATTGTCGAGTTCGTATCTCCCACCACAGAGATCCGAATTCAATGATTCTTTTTGATACCTGTAGATTACATGACCTAGTTTATTTTCTGTATTATAACCTTGTGCTATTAGTTGCTGTGGACATAATTATATTCGTCACAAAACTGCGCGCATCCACTTTTTCCAGATTTCCAAAAGTTGGAGATCGGAGCGCGCCCCGCCAAACGGGACCGCCCCGCCGTGTGCCAAGTGTACCGAATGGTGCACGCAGCATAACGGGACACGTGAAAATTCGTGGAGACTGATTCAGACGCGTGTGCGCGCCGGAATCAGACCGTATCCGCGGACACATTTCGTGTCGCCACTTTGTGGAACTCGTGCGTATTTTGTGCACGCTTGTCAGAATGCGACGAAACTTGTGCCACTGGACTCGTGGTAACGCGCTGATCCTGTGACCCAATTTTCACGTATTTCTGAGACGGTTGACCAGATCACCAATTGGCGGGCCCCACAGTTGACTTTTTGGACCAAATTTTGTTCGGCTCATCGGAATCCAAATTTGGACATACCGTTGGGTTCGTATTGACATTTAGAATTGTTTGATCCATAGTTTGCCCCATTTAGAGACTGTTACCCTCGGCACGCTTTTCGGTGCAAAGTGGGCCACACGTGGACCCCATTTTTGTTCGAAATTACCGTTTTGCCCCTGTGTCCAAATTGGACGAAAGGGATGTGCTTTTTAGCTATTTTGCTCATTCCGGAAACGCTGGCGATGTTTATTTCAGCATCCGGAGACGTTTGTTCAGAGTCCTTAGTTCCAGGCTCAGTGTCCTTGACATTTGGGCGCGTACACTTTACAGATTTTTTGCCAGGCAAGTATACCTTGCCATTGTACTGTTTTTACATTCCATATGAGGCATGCATGTTTATTTTCTGTTTATTTAGTTCATTTATTTTAACTGCTATATAAACTGCGCGTCCAAGAAAACTTGGGTGCAACGACGGTGTCGTCGTACTATATTTTTATTTATGTATATGCATTGGACCTACTTTATGAGACTACCCCATCTTCATGAGGCATTTATGTTTCATTGGCCATGACACTATTCTTACACGAGTGTGAGTCACATGTAGGACACGGACTTACGTACTCGGCTGGCCATTGGTACGTATAGGTCGTGCGACGGATAGGGATAACTGCCAATAGAAACTTTGCATGCTAGTAGACCTGGCGGTTATGTCACTACCACGTTCCGAAAACAGGGGTATTTTCGACTTTTTATAATATTTAATATTATTGTAGTTACCATTAATTAATTGCATGATAGTATATTTGATTTTTAATAAATGATTGTGTGATGTGTAATTAAATATAATATTATATACACTGTCCATTTATTTTGAGCTAGCAGACTTGAACTAGAAGCCAGTAGACGAACACCTGTCGGAATTATGGAATTTTGTATTTAATTATTTATTTAGAATTTAATTCTTGGAGTTTGTAAATTATTTTCCGTATGTTATTTAATATTTTTGCGCATTGCCTTTGCTTCGATAATTGGAGCACTACCCTATCTTTTGCCTTCCAACAAATTTCACAATCTTGCCCTAGACATGCCCGTCTTCCATTCTGCTATTTTTGCGACTCATAATTATGCTCTCTGTACATTGTTTCTAGACGCACAAAAATCGTCGCGGACGTTATTTAATAAATCCCTATTTTGTATCGTTGTGCGTTCCAATTTAAATTGGAGGCAATCTTGACCTATTTTTCGTGCGGCCCAAATTAGGGAAATATTCTGTTCTGAGTCTTCTTCATTATTGGTATTGATGACCTGACCTGATTTTGGCCCCATGTACTTCTAATTAATTTTAGAACACAATTTGCATTTATTTCTAATTAAATTGATGATACTATTTTAACTGATTATAAATTCCAATTTAATTCCAGTGCCCTGCTAATTGAGCCCGTACCAAACTTACAGCGCCCCTGACCCTACAAAACACCGGACACCGAATCGCCCGTCAAATTTTCGTCATTTCATGTGTTTGTGCAAATACCCAAATTTAAGGGGGCTAATTTACAAATTTGTATTTTTGGTGTCAACACCCAATTGTTTAAACCAATGGAGAGGCCCAACATTGACTAGTCAACACCCTCACCCACATGAAGAAATTCTCCATGTCCAATCTGGACCACTCAATCTATGGGTCCATCCTCACCATTAGATTCACACACCCTCTTACCCTTTTACTATTTAAAGTCCCATCAACACTTTTCCCTAGGAAACCCTAATCCCCAAGCAAGCCCCCACCTCTCTCTCTCCTCCTCTCAAGCCTCCAACGTAGGAGTTCTTTTCTTCTTCTCTTTTTTCCTTTCTTCTCCTATTTTTTCTTCTTCTTCTTCCTCTTCTCTTATTTTGATTTTTTGAAATATAAAGGGGAGGGGGAACATTGTTCATTCTTGCTGTTCATCCCCATACTCCGGCATGCATCCCGACCTCCGGCCACCTCCGTTCATTCCGATTTCCATCTCCCCGGCGCTGTGCACTGGTCACCGGACTTCCCTCGGCCACCATCGTCATCATCTCCCCTCGTTGCGGTTCCTTCCGGCGAAGCTCCCTCACCCCTCTGCAATCTCCGGCCCTGGCCAAGCTCCGGGCAGCCGCCGAGCTCCATGCTGCTGGACTCCGACTGAACCCGGGCTCCTTCCAACTTATTGGACCGCCGACCTGTGCATCAACTCCGGTCGGCTGACTCAACGCCGCCGTCAAGCTCCCTTCACCCACCATCCTTCCCGATCACCTCTTCTTCCCGCTGCTCGTGCTCCTCCCTCCATCTCCTCCTTCATCACCACCACCATCACCAACTATCACCACCACCATCTCCACCTATCTTCATCACCTCCGGCCCGGCGACCCGCCATCCCCGCTGCTCATCCTCCCTTCCCTGTGCTTCGACCCCGGCCTGCTCGGTCGCCGCTGTTGCTCGGCCGACTCCAGTCCGGCAGGCCACCCCCACTGGAACTCCCTGCTGCATCCACCCCGGCGGCCGCTACTCCCAAACGCCACCACCATCAGCCCCCGGTCGAGCTCCCCTTGCTGCCTACTCCGGTCTGCTAGCCTCCGGCGAGCAGAACCATCACCCAGGTGAGCCTCCCTCTTCCCTCCTCCCTCCTTAGTATATATATAGTTAGTATATATATACGTATGTATAGAATATATGTATACGTATATGTATATATTCATATATATAATGTATAATATATGTATGTGATGTATAGAGTATAGTAGTTAACTAATGAATGTTTAACACATATATGGATAGTGTATATACTTAGTATATATGTATGTATCAATATATAAATATTGTGTATTAGTGTATATAGTATATTTTAAATTGTATATGTATATGTATAGCATTTAATTAATTAATGTTTAATAGTATATATAATATTGGTATACGTATAAATATATAATTCGTGTATACTTAATATATTTTTAATAAAATGAGTATACATGTATTTTATTTATATTACTTAGCATATTTCAATATATATATTTAATTGGTATGTATAGTGTATATTTAGTATATGTATGTATTTAAATATGTAAATGTATCTTATTTATTTATTAGTAATTAATTGTGTAATTATAGTATGTATAATAAATTGAATAAGTATGTATTTAAATTAATGCATATGTATATATATGTATATTGGTATATATATATGTGTACATATATATATATATATATATATATGTATATAATAAGATTTGGTATATATTCAAATAACCGTATTTTGGTATCAATATATATATGTAGAGTTATACTTTCGTATTGATATATATGTACTTGTAAAACATATTTTGGTATATGTATATATGCATATTTTGTATACTTAGTATATTCTCAATATTTCTAATTGGTTGTGTATATGTATATATTGGTTTATTTTTATAATAACTATTTAATAAAAAGTATATGCTAGTATAAATTAAATTTGGTGTATTAATATTAGTATGATAATGTTGACAATATATATATTC
The DNA here is from genome assembly GCA_036927795.1 of Iris macrosiphon. Taxonomy (NCBI): domain Eukaryota; kingdom Viridiplantae; phylum Streptophyta; class Magnoliopsida; order Asparagales; family Iridaceae; genus Iris; species Iris macrosiphon. The sequence continues at coordinate 24,144,390 of JAYESA010000006.1, read as the reverse complement.
TAAAAAAATGTATTTTGACATATATATGAGTATACCTATATAATGTTCAACTAGTATAAATCAAATATGCATTTAAAAGGCATAAATATGTATATATATATTATAAATACATTTAAATTGGTGCATGTATAAATATTGTAAGTATTAAAAATAGATATATGTATGTTTATATATATCCCTACCAGATGACCCTAGATCGACCAGTGCCATATCTGGCAGAGCCTCTGACTTCATGGATTTGTGTGTTAGCGTAGCATCTGATACAAGTATTATTTTGATATGTCATTAGGACTGTGGGTTCCTCCAGGCGACACTCTGGAACAGGACCTCGGTATTCACCAGCTAAGGACCAAAGGCGAGTACATTCTCTGACAGTTTTCATTGTTGATTACTTCTATAAATTGTAGTGTATTACATACTTGATTCCGACACTATGGATACACGGGTTAGCACCCTAGATCTCCATCATGAGGAGTCGTGATTGGAATCCATCGTGCTAGCTAGGGGATGGGGAACTATTAGTAGATTATGTGATCATATCCAAACATTTATATGCACCATAGCTCACCCCACTTCTCACGTCGGGTGCAGCCTGACCATTTATATGCTCCATAGCTGTTATATATGATTAGCCTGACCACTACATGCACCATAGCTAACCATATGGTTAGCCTGACCTAAAAGAATCATAGCTAATCATATATAACCAGCCTGATCCAGTCCCAAGCCGATCACATAATAAACTAATATTTCAAACACTTAGCTAGATGTCTATTTTTAATCAGATTCACTTGTTCTAGCATTCACTGTTTATTGTTCATTGCTAGATGCTCTATTGCCTATTTCATTTCTCCTGTACTTCTCATTTTCAGCATATACTCTCATCTTGTATTTCTTACACTGTTTATAGTCTTTGTCAACTTAATGAAACTGCTGTTAGTGTATGTACTTTGCTCCTTCCTGACTGGAAAATATTTTTCCAGACTGTGACCTTAGTAGACTGGTTTTTCGACACACTTGGGGATTGGAAGTTAATGATTGCAGGTATAATTATTTTGTCGTTAGACTTGTCTTGTATTTCTTGCTTGCCTTGATATCTCATCGTACTTTAGTTTATGTGATTGAGTATTTCTAGCATTATTTTATGATATCCACGTCTCCTTATGGAGTTGGGTATTCACGTGAGTTTGATTAGATAGTTACATGACCTAGACAGCGTTCTACCGCCGATGCTGCGGCGTAGGCTGGACGTACCCACGCACTCGTGCCCCTAAACCGGGTGCGGGTCGTGACACGTTTTTAGTGGTGGCCCATGCAGGTCAGACTTCGCGAGTTGTGCGATGTCGTAGTAGTGTGGCATCCTTGTTATACTACTACATGCCTGCGATAGGATCTAGGACATAGGATACTAGGATGAGAGAGGATACTCAATCACAATTTATTTGAAAGATTTCCTGGGATGACCCCATGAGAATCTTATTATAATTTCCAATTTAATTCCTTCGCCCTTGTTTCCGTCTGTCCTCACTCGTTGATATTGAGTTTGATTCATGTTGACCAGTTGTTAACTTTAATTCTTGGTATCGTTGTTGAGTTGATTTCATATTGAGATGAATTTTACGGACTAGAATTTATGGTATCATCTGATGACATATTGATGAGGACAGTGAGAAAGGTAAAACGTCTACTTTGGTTATGGAACCTAGAGTTTATCGCAGCCATATTAGCTGTCGTGACGAGAACGTAGGAACCTAACTTGGATGTACATACTTTAGTTATGAGATTTAGAGTTTCTCGCAGCCATACCGGTTGGCGTGGCGAGGATTCTAGATGACATGATTATAGGGTTGCATACCTTAGTTACGGAACCTGTCGTTTATCGCGTCTATGCTTACTGGCGTGGCGAGGATTCTGAGTGTCATGATTTCGGATAGACGTGTATGATTATCAGGTTGTATCTTAAATTGGTTCTTAAAATATTATCTCAAGACTTATCTATTTATGTTATTCCAGGACTTTGTTCCATCGCTTCTTCTCTTTACTAGCAGTAAAGATACCTTCCGTCCTTGATCCAGTTCCTTTTTGAGCTTATTTTCTTTGAGGATTCCTTGTTAGTATGATAATTAGTGACTTGCAATTTTGGTTGTGTTTTGTATTAGTTGACTGAGTGTGACTTGTGAGTATTGTAAGTATTTCCTAGTTGGACATGTGAGCAGTATGATTAAATCTAGAGTTAGCCCTTAGGATAGTACCTTGTAACAATGGTTCTGGGATAAGTGTCATTAGAGACTGAGAGTAGAAGGAGAAAAGAGTATCAGTGATAGTTCTCAGAGTAGTATCAGAGCCAATTACCCGTCCGGGATAATCATGATTATGTAATTAAGTGATCTATGTAAACAATTAAGTATCAAGGAATTGTGTTAAAGATTAATGGAGCATGATGTTCAATTTGATGATTGATTACTTGGGTGTGTCAAGAGTAAATGGATGTATATGCATAAAGGGTATTAATGAGATGTCATGAATAGAAAAATATTAGGATTTGTAATAAAAGTTGTGAAGTGTATCACAGATTAGTTTAACAGGCTGTAAAAGGTTAAAGGGAAATACCTATACATCAATCGAGATGAAGAACCATATACATGCCCATGAGAGTAAAGAAACATGAGTGTAATAGAGGATTCAGGTGATCATGAGTTCTAATGAGCTTGATGAGATAATCCATTAATGCAGCTAGTGATATAACACCAAGAGTGATAATGGTTCTATATCGAGGATTAGTCGAGAACGACGCTCAAAACAGTAAGCACTCTGCGTGATGATAATTGGATGATATACCAGTTGACATAAATTGAAATCATGAAAGAAAAATACAGGTGATGATAACTTTGATTATTGGAGATAATGGTGCAAGTAATTCAGGCAGTACAATTTTAGTACACAGTTATAGACACTAGATGCATTGAGTGCACCTTGAGTATCAGAGACCGTGAGCACTGATATGTACATTTGTGGAGTTATAAATTAAAATGTGGGAATAAGATTTTATTTTTAGAATAACTGAGGAGTTGAGATTATGTCATTAAATTTTTGAGGATTTCAAATATGAATTCAATAAACATGGTTAAGACTACAAAGATTTTAGAAGTGATTAAATTTTGTTTCGATGTTGAGTATCTAATTTTGAGGAGGTATATACAATTCATTTTAAGTCGATCGAGAAGTTAAACCTTGACGATTATTTTGAGGATTAATTTTATGGTAGATGAGAGATATGAATATTAATATATGACTAGGTGATATACATGTGTAAGGATCTGATAACTTGAGCAGGATTGAGATGGCACCGCAGACTGACTTGGGTGTCCATCTAAAGTTGTATTGGAAAGAGCAGTACTTAGTATGGTGTTACACTTGGTGTGCTCTGGAGTGATGAGAACAAATAGTATGGACAATTGTAGTAGGAACGAGAACTGACAGAGAGTGTGGTACTAAAGAGATAGAGGTATCAAACTTAGATGCATTATTGAACCATGGTTATATTATAGGTTCTTGGTATCAGATTTTGGTATTAATAGACAAGTGTGTGCAATATTGATATATTCATGGATCTTGTGGATTAATGATTAGTTGATATGAGTACCGGTGTACAGGAATATGAATTAGTTAGTGAATTTGCTAGAGCTAAGTGTTTGTTAGAGATAGGAGATACTGCAGGTAATGTGTTAGCAGGTTCTGTTCTTTCCTTCCTTCTATTCCTATCTATTTGATTGATTGACTGATACCTTAGTACCGTAGCTTGTATGCATGATTCTTGTTATAATGTGGGTATTAGTACCCCTGATTCAGAGACTGCAATACCATGACAAAAGACACCATGACCATACATATTCCCCTTAGATTGCATGTTGTATGATTATAGGAAAGATTTCTTAGACCATGATTATCGGGGTTTGACCATGACGAAGATTTCTGAAGGGGTTATGGCTTGACAAGAGAGACAAGATGATTAAGATTCAAGGATAACCATTGATTTAAATACAGGGTTAAAAATTTAACATTTCATAATTGGTGGGTTAATTAATTCCGGGAAGATGATGACATGATTAAATTGGTTATAAAATTTGGAAATTTTGGGAGATTATCAATATATTTACTTGATTGCCAGTTATGGATTTTAGAATTTTATATTGGATGTTGCAATTAGAAGATCCTTGAGTATCGTATTGTTGAGTATTTTGAGGAAGAGAAAATCGAGAAATAGAATTTAGATGGATAAATGTTTAAATTTAAACTTGTGGGACGAGAGTTACATTTCTATATGTGCATTGATTAAAAATCAAATTTGGGGAGTGGATATTAAATTCCGAGTATTTGAATTATTAACTAAAAATTTCGGAGAAATTTTGGATAGAAATGGACTTTAATTTTATTTTGAGGATTTTTCAGGTTATGCAATTTGAAATTTGGGGACATTGTGGGTTATTACCTGATTTCATGGATGATGAATTTAAATTTTGAGGGAAATGATAATGTGTATGAATAAACACTACTATGAGGATTTTAAATTTCGAGGACGAAATTCTTTTAAGGAGGATAGACTTGTCACTACCACGTTCCGAAAACAGGGGTATTTTCGACTTTTTATAATATTTAATATTATTGTAGTTACCATTAATTAATTGCATGATAGTATATTTGATTTTTAATAAATGATTGTGTGATGTGTAATTAAATATAATATTATATACACTGTCCATTTATTTTGAGCTAGCAGACTTGACCTAGAAGCCAGTAGACGAACACCTGTCGGAATTATGGAATTTTGTATTTAATTATTTATTTAGAATTTAATTCTTGGAGTTTGTAAATTATTTTCCGTATGTTATTTAATATTTTTGCGCATTGCCTTTGCTTCGATAATTGGAGCACTACCCTATCTTTTGCCTTCCAACAAATTTCACAATCTTGCCCTAGACATGCCCGTCTTCCATTCTGCTATTTTTGCGACTCATAATTATGCTCTCTGTACATTGTTTCTAGCCGCACAAAAATTATCGCGGACGTTATTTAATAAATTCCTATTTTGTATCGTTGTGCGTTCCAATTTAAATTGGAGGCAATCTTGACCTATTTTTCATGCGGCCCAAATTAGGAAAATATTCTGTTCTTAGTCTTCTTCATTATTGGTATTGATAACCTGACCTGATTTTGGCCCCATGTACTTCTAATTAATTTTAGAACACAATTTGCATTTATTTCTAATTAAATTGAGGATACTATTTTAACTGATTATAAATTCCAATTTAATTTCAGTGCCCTGCTAATTGAGCCCGTACCAAACTTACAGCGCCCCTGACCCTACAAAACACCGGACACCGAATCGCCCGCCAAATTTTCGTCATTTCATGTGTTTGTGCAAATACCCAAATTTAAGGGGGCTAATTTGCAAATTTGCATTTTTGGTGTCAACACCCAATTGTTTAAACCAATGGAGAGGCACAACATTGACTAGTCAACACCCTCACCCACATGAAGAAATTCTCCATGTCCAATCTGGACCACTCAATCTATGGGTCCATCCTCACCATTAGATTCACACACCCTCTCACCCTTTTACTATTTAAAGTCCCATCAACACTTTTCCCTAGGAAACCCTAATCCCCAAGCAAGCCCCCACCTCTCTCTCTCCTCCTCTCAAGCCTCCAACGTAGGAGTTCTTTTCTTCTTCTCTTTTTTCCTTTCTTCTCCTATTTTTTCTTCTTCTTCTTCTTCTTCTTCTTCCTCTTCTCTTATTTTGATTTTTTGAAATATAAAGGGGAGGGGGAACATTGTTCATTCTTGCTGTTCATCCCCATACTCCGGCATGCATCCCGACCTTCGGCCACCTCCGTTCATTCCGATTTCCATCTCCCCGGCGCTGTACACTGGTCACCGGACTTCCCTCGGCCACCATCGTCATCATCTCCCCTCGCTGCGGTTCCTTCCGGCGAAGCTCCCTCACCCCTCTGCAATCTCCGGCCCTGGCCAAGCTCCGGGCAGCCGCCGAGCTCCATGCTGCTGGACTCCGACTGAACCCGGGCTCCTTCCAACTTATTGGACCGCCGACCTGTGCATCAACTCCGGTCGGCTGACTCAACGCCGCCGTCAAGCTCCCTTCACCCACCATCCTTCCCGATCACCTCTTCTTCCCGCTGCTCGTGCTCCTCCCTCCATCTCCTCCTTCATCACCACCACCATCACCAACTATCACCACCACCATCTCCACCTATCTTCATCACCTCCGGCCCGGCGACCCGCCATCCCCGCTGCTCATCCTCCCTTCCCTGTGCTTCGACCCCGGCCTGCTCGGTCGCCGCTGTTGCTCGGCCGACTCCAGTCCGGCAGGCCACCCCCACTGGAACTCCCTGCTGCATCCACCCCGGCGGCCGCTACTCCCAAACGCCACCACCATCAGCCCCCGGTCGAGCTCCCCTTGCTGCCTACTCCGGTCTGCTAGCCTCCGGCGAGCAGAACCATCACCCAGGTGAGCCTCCCTCTTCCCTCCTCCCTCCTTAGTATATATATAGTTAGTATATATATACGTATGTATAGAATATATGTATACGTATATGTATATATTCATATATATAATGTATAATATATGTATGTGATGTATAGAGTATAGTAGTTAACTAATGAATGTTTAACACATATATGGATAGTGTATATACTTAGTATATATGTATGTATCAATATATAAATATTGTGTATTAGTGTATATAGTATATTTTAAATTGTATATGTATATGTATAGCATTTAATTAATTAATGTTTAATAGTATATATAATATTGGTATACGTATAAATATATAATTCGTGTATACTTAATATATTTTTAATAAAATGAGTATACATGTATTTTATTTATATTACTTAGCATATTTCAATATATATATTTAATTGGTATGTATAGTGTATATTTAGTATATGTATGTATTTAAATATGTAAATGTATCTTATTTATTTATTAGTAATTAATTGTGTAATTATAGTATGTATAATAAATTGAATAAGTATGTATTTAAATTAATGCATATGTATATATATGTATATTGGTATATATATATGTGTACATATATATATATATATATATATATATGTATATAATAAGATTTGGTATATATTCAAATAACCGTATTTTGGTATCAATATATATATGTAGAGTTATACTTTCGTATTGATATATATGTACTTGTAAAACATATTTTGGTATATGTATATATGCATATTTTGTATACTTAGTATATTCTCAATATTTCTAATTGGTTGTGTATATGTATATATTGGTTTATTTTTATAATAACTATTTAATAAAAAGTATATGCTAGTATAAATTAAATTTGGTGTATTAATATTAGTATGATAATGTTGACAATATATATATTCTAAAAAAATGTATTTTGACATATATATGAGTATACCTATATAATGTTCAACTAGTATAAATCAAATATGCATTTAAAAGGCATAAATATGTATATATATATTATAAATACATTTAAATTGGTGCATGTATAAATATTGTAAGTATTAAAAATAGATATATGTATGTTTATATATATCCCTACCAGATGACCCTAGATCGACCAGTGCCATATCTGGCAGAGCCTCTGACTTCATGGATTTGTGTGTTAGCGTAGCATCTGATACAAGTATTATTTTGATATGTCATTAGGACTGTGGGTTCCTCCAGGCGACACTCTGGAACAGGACCTCGGTATTCACCAGCTAAGGACCAAAGGCGAGTACATTCTCTGACAGTTTTCATTGTTGATTACTTCTATAAATTGTAGTGTATTACATACTTAATTCCGACACTATGGATACACGGGTTAGCACCCTAGATCTCCATCATGAGGAGTCGTGATTGGAATCCATCGTGCTAGCTAGGGGATGGGGAACTATTAGTAGATTATGTGATCATATCCAAACATTTATATGCACCATAGCTCACCCCACTTCTCACGTCGGGTGCAGCCTGACCATTTATATGCTCCATAGCTGTTATATATGATTAGCCTGACCACTACATGCACCATAGCTAACCATATGGTTAGCCTGACCTAAAAGAATCATAGCTAATCATATATAACCAGCCTGATCCAGTCCCAAGCCGATCACATAATAAACTAATATTTCAAACACTTAGCTAGATGTCTATTTTTAATCAGATTCACTTGTTCTAGCATTCACTGTTTATTGTTCATTGCTAGATGCTCTATTGCCTATTTCATTTCTCCTGTACTTCTCATTTTCAGCATATACTCTCATCTTGTATTTCTTACACTGTTTATAGTCTTTGTCAACTTAATGAAACTGCTGTTAGTGTATGTACTTTGCTCCTTCCTGACTGGAAAATATTTTTCCAGACTGTGACCTTAGTAGACTGATTTTTCGACACACTTGGGGATTGGAAGTTAATGATTGCAGGTATGATTATTTTGTCGTTAGACTTGTCTTGTATTTCTTGCTTGCCTTGATATCTCATCGTGCTTTAGTTTATGTGATTGAGTATTTCTAGCATTATTTTATGATATCCACGTCTCCTTATGGAGTTGGGTATTCACGTGAGTTTGATTAGATAGTTACATGACCTAGACAGCGTTCTACCGCCGATGCTGCGGCGTAGGCTGGACGTACCCACGTACTCGTGCCCCTAAACCGGGTGCGGGTCGTGACAGATTATTAGAGGTTTATCGTGTCATGGACATGACATGCTTAGAGCATTGGGTGGGGAGAACAACAAGTACCGCATTTGAGCTCCTTTGCACTTTCTCCTGTACGCCCGGATTCTCCGCTGGAGATACGGGTCATGATGACCACTATATATTATGTACTATCAGGCGGGCCACCGGCGTTCTAAAGACGACGTGCCTTTTAGGCCCCTGGATCTCCAATAGAGAACCATGCCAAATCCCAGGTTTTCAGCCAGATAGCTCACTTGTGGGGAAATGTGTTCTTAACTGCATTCACTTAGACGGTTAGGCGACCCCTATGGATGTTTATTTTCAGTACTTTATTGGCATGTACCATTTGTATCTTGTTACGTCCCTCTGAGGACCTAGTCCTTTTCCCAGATATAGATGAGCAGAAGTATCCGCAGGAGTATGGACCTGGACCTGACGCTACCTATCAGTCGGAGAGGATCTTATCTTCTGATTATATGTGATTCTTTGCAGCTGTTTAGAGATTCTAGTTGCTATTCTTTTCTAGACATTTATTCTTATATTAGAGTTTATTCTCTTCTCTCTTTAGTAGTTTATTATAGTCGATTTGCAGTGGATTTGTTTCCACCCGACTATCACTTTGAGATTACTATTTGAGACTGCTTCTTTGATATTCAGTTATTGATTTCCTTTATTCTATTTTTTGTGCTGTGGATGAGATATAGAACTGCGTGTGACTTGTTGTGACATATATTTACCACTGTGGATTGGATATTCATGTACAGCGTACGTGTGTATATGGTTTCCATACATTGGAGTTCGTATACATATGGCTGGCGTGTTACGTATTCCTATTCCTACGTATTTTGGGACTGGGGCGTGACATGTTTTTGTGGTGGCCCATGCAGGTCAAGAATATATTGTCTCGGTTACGTAACTGTACCGAACAAGCCTGCGTAATAGGAATAGAGTATAAGGATCTCATCCACGCTTGGTTGAAATTCATCCTTCCTATTTAATACTTGCATCCTGTTTGATTCCTGTACTTTTTCTAATCGTTTCGTACATCAACTGTAGAGAGATGGATATGCAGAATGGATGTAATGCCGCCGATGGCGACGCAACTTCTGGAGTCAATGGTCAGACTCAAGGAGATACCCCAACGATTCCTAGGCTTCCGGGGCCAGATGGACAGACTCACACTCCAGTTCCATCTGATCTTCCCGCTTCACCTATTGGGAACCTTCCACCTGCCCCAGTACCGCAAGATGGCCAAGCGCAGATGTTCCAATTCTTTCAGATGATGATACAGGAACAGAGGCAGCAGGCAGCCGAGCAGAGGCAGCAGGCAGTCGAGCAGAGACAAGAATTTTTGGCAGCACTGGAGAGGATGGCTGCACATGCTACTGTACCAGCCCAAGCACTAGCTCCAGTACCTCGAGCTAGGGTTGGATCAGTAAAGGATTTTGTTCAGATGGGTGCAAGGCAGTACAAGGGCACTGAGAGCCCGGAGGAGACTACCAACTGGATCACTCACACGCAGAAGCTACTGGAGGCATCGCAGTTACCGACGGACCTATGGATGGCGGGTGTACGGAGGCTTCTAGATGGTAATGCTCATCACTGGTGGGAATCCATGGAGCGCCAGTTGGGTACTTACCAGACTTGGGAGCAGTTCTTGGAGTGCTTCGAGGGAAAGTACTTTCCGGACACTGTCAGGGACACCTTGTATGATCAGTTTCTTCACTTAAAGCAGGGGAACCGAACCGTGGACGAGTATGATGCCGAGTTTAGTCGACTCAGCAAATATGGCGCTGCATTGATACCAAATGACTTGGCTAAGGCTAAAAGATTTCATCGAGGACTGAACCAGGAACTACAACATTATACAAGCTCGCAGTCCCGAGTCTTTTACGCTGAACTACTGACAGAGGCCAGATTTCAGAAAACCATTAGCAGAGGAAATGGAGGTCAGCTGCGGACACAACAAGGATCAGCAAGGATACAACAGGGACCAGCCAGGACACAACAGGGAGGACCTATCAGACGTCCCTTGGCACAGCAGCATCAGCAACACAGAGCCGGACCGTACCAGATTCCGGAAAAACCCCAATGTAATTATTGTGGGAAGATCGGACATATTTCGAGAGATTGTCGGACTCGCTTGGTTCAGTGTATGAGATGTGGCTCTGGACAGCACCTGGCGAGGGACTGCCAAGTGCAGCCGACACTTCCACCGCCAGTTCAGAGACTAGCGCTTCCAGCACCGAAGACAGCACAACAGATGACTGGACCGGGAGCACCTCGACCCCCAGCAGCAGGAGGATTTCAGAGAGGACCACCGCTACCCACCCAGGAGGAGCAGTATATGAGGACTGGACATGGACAGCCGCAGAGGAACGGGCGAGCTTTTGCCTTGGAGGTAGATGACATGGATCATGAGGTGGATGTCATAGCAGGTATTACCCTTGCTTTTACTTTTCCTGCTGTGACATTATTTGATACGGGAGCCACACACTCAGTCATATCATCTAGTTTTATTGCCAAACACAACATTGCTTCTACACCATTATCTAGTTGTGTTAGAATTCTTACCGGAGGAGGAGTAGTACCAGTTAGTCGAGTTTGTAGATCGGGCCCTATAGTGATTCGTGGCAGAGAGATGAATGCCCAACTCTTAGTCCTTCCTATGCCAACTTTTGATATTGTGCTTGGAATGGACTGGCTGAGCAAGAACCACGCTTTCTTTGATTGCTTTGGAGGAAGCATTCTTTTTAAGGTACCAGGCCAGCCTGAACTTGAGTTTGCCCGAGGATCCACAGAAATTCTTGATGGTATGCAACTCGCAATGGACGATGTTGTCTATCACCCTATTATTTCAGAATTTCTAGACGTCTTTCCAGAGGATTTGCCAGGACTACCCCCAGACAGAGACGTAGAGTTTTCAATTGAACTAGCACCCGGAGCAGCACCTATAGCATCGCATGTTTACAGACTGGCGAAGAAGGAGATGGACGAGCTGAAGGCACAGTTAAAAGAGCTAGAGGAGAAAGGTTTCATCCGACCGAGTGCATCACCCTGGGGAGCACCAGTGTTGTTTGTACCCAAGAAGGATGGGTCAGTGCGTATGTGCATTGACTACAGAGCCTTGAATGCAGTGACAGTGAAGAACAAATATCCATTGCCACGCATTGATGACCTGTTTGATCAACTCAGTGGAGCTAAGGTATTCTCGAAGATAGATTTGAGATCAGGATATCACCAAGTGAAGGTACGGAAGCAGGACATTCCGAAGACCGCATTCAGAACAAGATATGGGCACTACGAGTTTTTGGTCATGCCATTTGGATTGACCAATGCTCCAGCGATCTTCATGGACTTGATGAATCGAGTCTTCCACCAGTACTTGGACCAGTTCGTGGTCGTCTTCATAGATGATATACGTGTCTATTCGAAGAGCCACGAGAAGCACGAGGAGCACCTGCGGATTGTTCTAGAGACTTTGAGGAGAGAGCAGTTATATGCTAAACTCAGCAAATGTGAGTTCTTCTTGGACAGAGTTTCATTTCTTGGACATGTTGTCACAGGAGATGGTATTTCTGTTGATCCAGCGAAGATTTCAGCAGTTGAGACATGGCCTGTTCTTAAATCAGCAGCAGAGGTGAGGAGTTTCCTTGGACTTGCGGGATATTACCGATGGTTCGTGGAAAACTTCTCAAGGATAGCGGCACTTATGACTCATCTGACTTGTAAAGATCAAGAATTTATATGGACCGACGAGTGTCAAGCAGCCTTTGAAGAGTTGAAGAAGCGACTGACTACAGCACCAGTATTGGCGATTCCGTCAGGATCAGGAGGATATGTGATCTACAGTGACGCATCAGGGAAAGGCTTAGGATGCGTATTGATGCAGCATGGCAAGGTGATTGCATATGCATCTAGGCAGTTACGAGTACATGAGAAGAATTATCCAACTCATGACTTGGAACTTGCAGCCGTTGTATTTGCTCTGAAGCTATGGAGACATTACTTATATGGGGAATGAGTGGAGATCTATACAGACCACAAAAGCCTCAAGTACGTCTTCATGCAGAAGGAGTTAAATATGAGGCAACGTCGATGGCTCGAGTTGATGAAAGATTTCGAGATAGAGCTACATTATCATCCAGGCAAGGCTAACGTGGTAGCAGACGCGTTAAGCCGGAAGCCAGCAGCTTACTTCTTGACAGCCCAGAGGGAACTATTGGAGGACTTGCAAGAACTTGGCATTGAAGTGATACTACCCGGAGCAGATGGGACACTAGCCAACTTACAAGTTCAATCATCATTAGTAGAGAGGATTAAGGCAGCTTTGCCTACAGATGCCAGATTCAGGAGACTAAAGGAAAGGACAGAGGCCGGAGAGCAGACCGGATTGCGCATTCATGAGGATGGGACATTACGATGTGGTGATCGTCTTTATGTTTCAAATGGAGAGATTCGACAGGAGCTGATGGCAGAGGCTCATAATTCGATCTATTCTATTCATCCTGGAGGCACCAAAATGTATCGTGACTTACGACAGCACTTTTGGTGGCATGGAATGAAGAGAGAGATAGCTCGCTTTGTAGCTAAATGTCTGGTATGTCAACAAGTGAAGGCGGAGCACTAGAGGACAGCAGGATTATTGCAACCACTTCCGATTCCAGAGTGGAAGTGGGAGCACATCACTATGGACTTCGTCACGGGTTTTCCCAAGAGTCCAAGTGGGAGAGATGTAGTGTGGGTAATAGTGGACCGACTCACCAAGTCAGCCCATTTTATACCTTTTAGAGTGGGTCAGTCTACAGAAGCTTTAGCTGATTTATATATGAGGCAGATCGTGAGATTGCACGGCATACCAGTCAGCATTGTATCGGACAGAGATTCGCGCTTCACATCGCACTTTTGGAGGAGCATGCAAGAGAGTCTTGGTACTCGTCTGAAGTTCAGTACATCTTACCACCCGCAGACAAATGGGCAGTCGGAGCGTACTACTCAGACCTTGGAGGACATGTTGAGGGCTTGCATGTTAAACTTCGGAGGATCATGGGAGGACCACCTACATCTCGTAGAGTTTTCTTACAACAATAGCTATCAAGCGAGTATTCAGATGGCTCCGTTTGAAGCGTTGTATGGAAGAAAATGTAGGTCTCCTGTGTGTTGGAGTGACGTGGGAGAACGTCAGATTTTGGGACCCGAGTTGGTGGTTAACACTGTAGAGACAGTCAAGAAGATTCAGGGACACTTGCGAGCAGCGCAAGACAGGCAGAAGCAGTGGGCAGACCTTCATCGTCGTCCCTTGGAGTTCAAAGAGGGCGATCACGTCTTCTTGAGGATATCACCGACCAGAGGCACCATCCGATTCGGAGGGCGCGGCAAGTTGAGTCCAAGGTATATTGGACCATTTGACGTGCTCGAGAGAGTTGGAGAGGTGGCATATCGACTTGCGCTACCACCTTCACTAGAGGGAGTACATGACGTATTCCATGTGTCGCAGCTCAGGCGATATGTGGCAGACAACAGTCATGTTCTCGACCATTCAGAGATCACCATTGGGCCGAGCTTGTCTTACCAAGAGCAACCCGTGGGAATCCTTGATCATCGAGAGAAGGTATTGAGGAACCAGTCTATTCCCTTGGTTCGCGTAGCATGGAGACATGGTGCGCCAGGAGAATCAACTTGGGAGCGCGAGGACGACATGCGCAAGCGTTTTCCGAACCTATTCGCAGACCAAGGTATGAATTTACATTGTTAATTTATATCTTATACCATCCTTGCATTCTATCGTGGCTTAATTTTAATTTCGAGGACGAAATTTTTACAAGTTTGGTAGAATGTAAAACCCCCTTCCTAGAAAATCGTATATACCCTTTTATTTATAAATTATTAATTAAATTGTAGTAATTAGGTCTAAATAGGAGAAATAGATTTTTAATAATTTTTATGTTAGGTGTTCGGGCACTTAGAGGACTTATGGGACCATCAGGAATTTTTCGGATTTTATTCCATGTAGGAGACCCCTTGAGCAGTTGCTAGCTTAACGATGTGCAATACCCTAATATATAAATTTTCTTATATGTGAATATATATATGTATATGTATATATACAAATATATATATATGTATATATATATATTTAAAGAAAGAAAAGAATTAAATAAGTATATAATAATAATACTAAGTATAATACTAATAATAATAATATAGTAATAATAGGAATAATATTACTTAGTACTTAGGATGCCTTGCTGCAACTTAACGTTGCTTTTCCCCTTAGCAACCTTCAGCGGTTGTACCAAGTCCCCGCCCACATTGACCCTTCAGACCCACTTCACGCGGCCTTGCCCGCGGGTCCGCCCACTTCACCCCACTTCACCCGCGGAGAACCCATCCGCACCCCCTCTCTCTCTTATAATATATATATATATATATAATAAGCTCTCTAAAACCCTAACCTAGAAACTCCAGACTTCCTCTTCCCATCTAGAGCCGTCACCGCAGCCGGAGAAGCCCCACCAAGCCATCCAACCATCCCGTCGACGCCGACCTCGCGAACTGCAGTTTCCCACTCGAGGCACCTTCGCTCCGGCGTGATTTTCCGTCGACTCGCTCGACCAAACGCTGTTCTATTTTCATAGGTATGATCATCCCTTAACCCTCTCCAATCCTTGTTTTATAGTCAACCTCGGAAAACGTGTGCCCCTAGGTGAAAAACAGCGCCCAAGTTGGCCCGGACTTACCCAATTCTGAAATCGCAGAAACTTGCGATGACCACCCATATTGTCGAGTTCGTATCTCCCACCACAGAGATCCGAATTCAATGATTCTTTTTGATACCTGTAGATTACATGACCTAGTTTATTTTCTGTATTATAACCTTGTGCTATTAGTTGCTGTGGACATAATTATATTCGTCACAAAACTGCGCGCACCCACTTTTTCCAGATTTCCAAAAGTTGGAGATCGGAGCGCGCCCCGCCAAACGGGACCGCCCCGCCGTGTGCCAAGTGTACCGAATGGTGCACGCAGCATAACGGGACACGTGAAAATTCGTGGGGACTGATTCGGACGCGTGTGCGCGCCGGAATCAGACCGTATCCGCGGACACATTTCGTGTCGCCACTTTTGTGGAACTCGCGCGTATTTTGTGCACGTTTGTCAGAATGCGACGAAACTTGCGCCACTGGACTCGTGGTAACGCGCTGGTCCTGTGACCCAATTTTCACGCATTTCTGAGACGGTTGACCAGATCGCCAATTGGCGGGCCCCACAGTTGACTTTTTGGACCAAATTTTGTTCGGCTCATCGGAATCCAAATTTGGACATACCGTTGGGTTCGTATTGATATTTAGAATTGTTTGACCCATAGTTTGCCCCATTTAGAGACTGTTACCCTCGACACGCTTTTCGGTACAAAGTGGGCCACACGTGGACCCCACTTTTGTCCGAAATTACCGTTTTGCCCCTGTGTCCAAATTGGACGAAAGGGATGTGCTTTTTAGCTATTTTGCTCATTCCGAAAACGTTGGCGATGTTTATTTCAGCATCCGGAGACGTTTGTTCGGAGTCCTTAGTTCCACGCTCAGTGTCCTTGACATTTGGGCGCGTACACTTTACAGATTTCTTGTCAGGCAAGTATACCTTGCCATTGTACTGTTTTTACATTTCATATGAGGCATGCATGTTTATTTTCTGTTTATTTAGTTCATTTATTTTAACTGCTATATAAACTGCGCGTCCAAGGAAACTTGGGTGCAACGACGGTGTCGTCGTACTATATTTTTATTTATGTATATGCATTGGACCTACTTTATGAGACTACCCCATCTTCATGAGGCATTTATGTTTCATTGGCCATGACACTATTCTTACACGAGTGTGAGTCACATGTAGGACACGGACTTGCGTACTCGGCTGGTCACTGGTACGTATAGGTCGTGCGACGGATAGGGATAACTTCCAATAGAAACTTTGCATGCTAGTAGACCTGGCGGTTATTAGAGGTTTATCGTGTCATGGACATGACATGCTTAGAGCATTGGGTGGGGAGAACAACAAGTACCGCATTTGAGCTCCTTTGCACTTTCTCATGTACGCCCGGATTCTCCGCTGGAGATACGGGTCATGATGACCACTATATATTATTTACTATCAGGTGGGCCACCGGCGTTCAAAAGACGACGTGCCTTTTAGGCCCCTGGATCTCCAATAGAGAACCATGCCAAATCCCAGGTTTTCAGCCAGATAGCTCACTTGTGGGGAAATGTGTTATTAACTGCATTCACTTAGACGGTTAGGCGACCCCCATGGATGTTTATTTTCAGTACTTTATTGGCATCTACCATTTGTATCTTGTTACGTCCCTCTGAGGACCTGGTCCTTTTCCCAGATATAGATGAGCAGGAGTATCCGCAGGAGTATGGACCTGGACCTGACGCTACCTATCAGTCTGAGACGATCTTATCTTCTAATTATATGTGATTCTTTGCAGCTGTTTAGAGATTCTAGTTGCTATTCTTTTCTAGATATTTATTCTTATATTAGAGTTTATTCTCTTCTCTCTTTAGTAGTTTATTATAGTCGATTTGCAGTGGATTTGTTTCCACCCGACTATCACTTTGAGATTACTATTTGAGACTGCTTCTTTGATATTCAGTTATTGATTTCCTTTATTCTATTATTTGTGCTGTGGATGAGATATAGAACTGCGTGTGACTTGTTGTGACATATATTTACCACTGTGGATTAGATATTCATGTACAGCGTACGTGTGTATATGGTTTCCATACATTGGAGTTCGTATACATACGG
This sequence comes from Iris macrosiphon, assembly GCA_036927795.1. Taxonomy (NCBI): domain Eukaryota; kingdom Viridiplantae; phylum Streptophyta; class Magnoliopsida; order Asparagales; family Iridaceae; genus Iris; species Iris macrosiphon. The sequence continues at coordinate 24,126,850 of JAYESA010000006.1, read as the reverse complement.
CTGGCGTGTTACGTATTCCTAGTCCTACGTATTTTGGGACTGGGGCGTGACATAAGTGCCATGTGTGTGTCAACATATCTAATATTTAGTAATTACTGGAAGGAACTACACATGCAATAAATAAACAGAGATGCAACTAATATACAGAAATATACTAAGCATGCAAAATACTGTAAGCAATTTGGCAAGGTATCTTGCCTGGGGTCCTACTGCTGGTATGAATCAGAGTCCAAGTCACAGTCCAAATAGCCTATGTAATACAAATTTATCACGTCAAAAAGATAATTTATTTTAATTTATTTAATTCTGGAATAATTACTCTAAAATCATATTTTAATCTTATTATTCTGATTTTTATGTTAATTCCTAAATTTTGTCCAAATAAGCTGAATTTTATCAACTCGAGACTCATGGCACGCAGATCGAGACGATCTGTTGACCAAAAAGTCAATCGACACAAACTTAACTTTCATGCATGATTTTCTGTAGATTTCAGCGTCAAAAACATGCTGGAATTTACGGCTCGTCCGAATTCAAATTCGTTTGGGAATTATGGCACATACAAATTTTGTATTGTGCACCGATGGTTAAATTCTAACCTAGAAGTTCTACAGAATTAACAGTATATAAATACTTCGAATTAAATTCTGGGAAAAATATATGTCGATGATCTCGACATTAGATTTTCGAAACTTTAAACGGTTCGTGATTCTGATTCCTGGTTCTCCCGGAATCGCGAAAATATCGAAACACATCTATTTTCGGACATGCTGTGCTCTACGAATTTCCAGAATTTAATATTAATAATTTCGAAAAACAATTTATATAATCAGAAAGCTAACCTCAATATCTTTCTAACGCAAGAAACTAGGCCTCGTTTGGAGTCCGGAGCTATGCGCAATGGCTTCTGGAAGATGAAGGAACCCTAGATGACGATTCTCCAAAAATCGGCTGAAGAAAAACCCTAGAAATTAATATCTAAACTATTATATATATAGAGGAGAGAGAGAGTGCAGCCGCGGATCACAGCGCGCCACGTGGCAGCAATCCAGGGCTGCCCGCTCAGATCGGACGGTCAGGCACTGACGCGGCTCGGCTCAGCTGAGTCCGAGTCGAACTCTGACTCGGCTCGGCTCGGCTCGCACCCAATCAGCGGTCACTGACAGGCGGGCCCGGCACTGTTCACTGCTGGAGGCTGACAGGTGGGGCCCCTGTTTGCTGACTGGACAGAATTAATTACTTTTTGGGTTTTCTTTTTCAGAAATTAGTTTTTAATTCAGTTTTTCATAATTAACTCAAAATAAATGCTAAAAATAATCAGAAAATTCCCAAAAAATTCTAGAAAATATATTTTATTATTTAGAACCTAAAATAAAAGTTTGGGATATTTTTAATTAAGTTTGAACATAAAATAAATTCTTTAAAGTCCTAGAAAATTAGTGTTACTAGTTTTTAATTAACTAAAAATTATGGAAAAAATCCCAATAATCTAAAATAGCCTAAAAATAATTCTAAATAAATATTTATATAGTTAAATATACTAAAAAATTATTTTCTAATTAACTAAGAGAATACTCTAACGAAATTCAACATCTATAATAAATATAATAATATAAAATATACACAAAATACCTATTTTGGGTGAGGGAGTTTACACATGATCGTTCAGGTGTTCAGTTGTTTCTTGATGCGATACGATGACTCGCATGCGGATAGCCGCTAAGCGAGGATGACTTATCTATATGAACATGAGTCGCTGGCATAGCCATAAAGGACAGGTGTAGCACATGAAAGGAAAATAAAATGCAACGCACGGATCAGGAGCGCTACAGGTCATTCCTTCCGAGTCAGGCGGCTACTTAGTCTGTGAGCAAGAATGGCATGAAGGATAAATTCACAGGCGCTACACGCCATTCTACCCGAAGCAGGCAGACTAACAGGGTTCATGTCCGGATCGGATCGGCCCGGTGCCCCGGAGACCGTCCGTAGGAACAGAGATCAGGAGAATCTCACTTGAAACAAGTTGTCCGCGACATGCAGGTCAGGGTCAGGTGCAGGAACAAGTTCGAGGCAGGATATATATATATATATATATATATATATATATATATATATATATATATATGAACAAGTTATATGGAACAAGTTCGAGTCAGGATATATATATATGGAACTTGTTGAGGCAGGATCATTGATTCAGTAGTTTGCTCCACGAGCTGTAATTCAGGGATTCATTCATTCAGGGTGCAGATTCCCTGGTTCGGGAATTGCCTTGGTGACCTAACGGTCCCGGATACTTGCAGGATCAATCATGCACGGAACGACTACTTAGTAGTCTTCCGGGGTTTGGATGAAAACAAGGCAACAAACAAGCAGACAAGCATGCGTTTCTAAGGAACGTAAGTAGACACGTTTTGCTCGGACCCGAAGGTAAGCCGAGAGATAAAACCGTAAGGGACTTGGCATGCGAGGGTCTGAACATAAATAAAAGCAATGTTTCATTTTCATGTTCTAGCATATAAGCAATACAAGTTGGGGTTATTCCCTTAGCTAGGTGCGTTGGATTCTTATTAGCATGCAGGGGGTGATTCACCTACCGACTAGCATGAACTTTTCAGATTTTATGTGTGCTGGCTAAGCAAAGACAAGTTCACCGTAGCCACCCACCTTAGCGATGATTCGCCTCGGTAGAGCGATACGTCAAGCGAGCCTCTGAAAGCCTAAGCCGGATTCCTGTAGGGACAAGTCTGGATATCTCTTGCTTCTCGTTTGAGGCAAAGCGAGTCGGGACAGTAGCACTTTTGCCGTTTGAGTCGGCAGTCCGTTTGAACGGAACGGGATGTTACATCCAGTGTGAAAAAATACGAGTTTCATCATTTACTCTAACGAGCCAGTTGTAAACATCTATGTTTTCAGATTTTATTTTTTTCAAACAATAGTTCGCATCTGTTTCATTATAGCATCTAGCAAGATAGTCTAAACTATGTTGAAAATGTGAAAATCTGAAGACTTTTTTTAAATTTTGTTTAAAATGTTGAATACAAAAAAAATGAGACGATTCTGGAAATATATCATGCATAGCCCTTATCAATCTTTTTTGTTTATCTGATATAAAAGAAATTGTATTCCATGCATCAAAATATTTTTCAAAAGATGTTCTCAAACCGTTTAAAAACCAAGTCCAAGAATCAGTATTTTCACTCTCAGCAACAGCATAAGCAATTGGATATAATTGATAATTTGGATCATGAGCACAAGCAATAAATAAAATATCTTGATATCTAGAAGAAAGAAAAGTAGCATCAGTACTAATCACAGGTAAACATCCCCTTAAAAATCCATCAATGAATGCCTTAAAACAAATAAAAATTCTTTTAAATCTATTGTCTTCTGTAGTCTGTATAAAACATTGGCTACCTGGATTTGTCTCAATAATTCTAAAACCATACTCTTCAAGACTACTATATGCATCAATATAACTACCATTTATTTCGGATAGAGCAAGTTCCCTAGCTTTCCAAGCTTTACAATATTTAATATATATTTCGTGTTCTCTAAATATATCATTTACAACATGCGATGGACTATACGACTGATTATCTCGAATTCTATCAATAATTTTATTTTTAACCCATACAGTAGTAGCTAATGGATGAGAACTTGCTATAAGTCCCCCTAAACAAGAATGTACGTTTTCTAGCGTTGTTATAACAAAACTTTCACCTTTACTGTCACGACCCGCACCCGGAAGTTCGGGCACGAGTACGTGGGTACGTCCAGCCTACGCCGCAGAGTCGGCGGTAGTACGCTGTCTAGGTCAATCCATCTAACTAATCTAACTCATTCACAATTAACATAGGCAAGATAATAATGGGAATAGAAACTTAAAATTTGCAACTGAAATAAATGTGACAATAATTCAAATGTTTAATACAGGAATTCCAAAATGAAATCGGGGACAAACCCGATTAAATAAGATAAGAAACAGAATAAAAGATAGCTAATACTAGCTACTCTGCAGCAGGGGTCTCCTGAGTGGGTTCTGGCTCCTCATAGGTATCATCTGTACCCTCATAAGGACCATAATAAGTAGGGGCAAGATCCTCATCATCGCCTAAATCAACAGATCCAGTCAGGAAAGGAGCAAAGTACACAGTGCACAACAACGTTAAACTAAATATTTATGACAATTAAACATTGAATATCATGTTAAAAAAATTGCATAAAAGAATGTTAATATTTCAGAGTCACAACTATAAACAGGAATATGAGAAAACAGAAGTAAACGAGCAGGAAAAGAAACTACACAGTCAGCAAGAATATAACATGACCAGAAGTTATCTGTATGAAACTTGTGTTTGTTTTTAGAATACTTAGTTGGCATGCAGGGGTTTATAAGGCTAATCCGGCCGTCATGAACGGCTATTAGTCACGAATAATCGAGATCCGGCTGATGGACAGTCGTGTACCAACAACTATTATTCACGGCAAGGGGAAGGGTAAACTACATGCCTTTCAGTATTCTCCCACCCGACATGAAAAATAAGACATGAATTCCAAATATTCAAGACATGAAATATAGTATTCTAACACTACGTGTAATCAGCAAGAGTACTAGTAGAGCAGGGAATTTAATTATCACAATATAAAGATTAACTTGAAGTGCAGGTACTTGCCTGTTGTTTGGATCTGATTAATTAGGTTCTTGGGAGAAATTTCCACAGATGAGTCCAAAAGCTGAAACAGACATTACCATCATGCTCAGAAGATGTCAAATAGCTAGAAACGCCTGTCCTTGGGTCCAATTTGGAGACAAGGGCAAAAACGGCAGTTTCGGGTCAAAACGGGGTCCGCCGTTGGGCCCGCTTTGCACCGAAAAACGTGTCCGGGTCAAAAGTCTCCAAATTCACCAAACTTATTGTCAACAGGTCAGGAATGCTGATACGAACCCAACGGAACTTCCAGATTTGGATTCCGATGAGCCGAACACAAAATCGCCCGTCGAGCGGGGCCTGTGGGGCCCATGACACGCGATTTCGTCAACGTTCTCAGAATCGAACCAAACTTGACCCACAGGACCAGCGTATCGCTACGAGTCCGATGGCGCAAGTTTCGTCTCGATCTGACGAGTGTGCACGAAGTTAGGGTGATTTGCAGAAAAGCCGGATACGGGACGATGTCCGCGGATACGCGTTGATTCCGGTGTGCACGCACACCCGAATCAGCTTCCGCGAAGTCTCACACGTCCGTATCGACGGTGCGCACGTATCTGTGAAGACCGCACGCGACCAAGTCGTCCCGTTTGGCGGGGCGTACTCAGTTCCGGGGGTGAAACAGGGTCTGGTTTTTCCTGTTTTTGGATCGCGGTGTGCGATCACCACAGGACGCGGTATCCCGAACAGTTTATCCGGACACCGAGAGGGTCATACAGGCTTCACAACGCAATTTGCGGAATTAAAAACGGAGCTACGAGGCGAAAGTTACGCGTACCTGAAGGGGACCCGAAAACAGGGTCGAAATCGTGTCCGAGTCGTGTCGGACACTGTGTCCTGTGTCCGACACAGGAACAGAGATTTAGGGTTAGGGTTTGTCGGAAAACGGCCGAGGACGGCGGAGACGGCTGCTGGACGGCCGGCGAGGGCGGGGGGAACGGTTCGCCGGAGTGAGGCGGTGCTTCTGGCGGCTCGGCGGTGGCGAGCGGCGGCCGGCAGCGGCGGTGGGGGCTGCTCGTGCTGCTGCTGCGGTTTCTGCGGGAGGAGACGGCGGGCGGCGCCGAGGGGGAGGGAGGCGCTGGTCGGCGAGGCGGGGCTGGGCCGGTCGGCGAGGCGGCGGCGAGCAGCGGCGGAGCGGGGCTGCTAGGGTTAGGGTTCAGGGAGTTGGAGGAGGAAGACGGTGGGGGGTCGGGGTATTTAAAGGAGGGCGAGGCGGTTGCAGGGGGCCGAGGGGAGCGGTGGTGAGGCGACGTGGGCCGCGGGGAGCGGCGCAGCGCGCGGGGGGCCGGCGCTGCGCGCGGAGGGCGGCGGAGGAGTCGGGCAGCGTGGCTGGGGGGGGAGAACGTGCGGGTCGGGTCGGGTGGCTAACGGGTCTGAACAGACCCGCCCGACCCGCAGGGGAAATGGGCTAGGGCTGCTGGGCTGCTGGGTGTTGGGCTCGGCCCACTGGGCCGGGCCGGGCCCAAAAGAAAAGGAAAAAATAAAATAAAATAAAAATAAAATAATAATAAATATATTAGTTATTTAAGTAATTTTAAAAAATAGTTTTGAGGTATTTAAAATAGGTCTGAGGCCCAGAAAAATCCAGAAAAATTACCCTAAGTCCAATTTTCTATTTTACACCCAAAAATGTTATTTTCATGATATTTTAATATTATTTATTGCTAATTAAAAATCATTTATTAATTGAAAAGCTTGATTTTAATTACAGAAAATTCCCAGAAAATTCCAGAAAATTGGGAAAAATCCAAGATTTAATAATTTGAGAAATTAGGGGTTTACATTTACCACTTGCTTTCGCGTATACTCTCCAATTACAACTTGAATCGTTACATTTATATATAATCCCATTAGCATTGTTTAAAGGAGCATGACATGTAAAATTATGTGCAATTGCTATATCACTAATAAAACATCTAAATTCAGAACGATTATCAAATTTTTTTCCAATAATTAATCCTGAAATGCTAACACTATTAACATTGCCATCAAATTCATTATCTAAATTTTCAATTAAATCATCACTGTTTTCATCGTCGTTATTACCATCATCTACTATATGTTCTTGTTCAGTAAATGAAATAACTTGATGAGAAGAACTAGGAGCAGTATTAACTTCATTAGAAGCACGTATACTACTTACAATACTATTTCTAGGTGGTGGTGAAGTTACATAAATATTAATATACGTTGCTTGTACATTAACTTCTAAAATAAATTTTCATGCTTGTTCACTAACTAACTTTATATAATTAGTTAAATAAACATGAACCAATATAAATTCATAATTAATAGAACATTGCTCAACAATTTGATTATGTAAACTATCAAACGAAATATTTCGATCAATTAAAAAAATTTCAGTTAAACCTCCTTCATAAACTAACACATTAAGCACACCTGCGACCGAACATAATATTGTTAAACTTTGATCCATTACAGAATTAGCTTCTAAATACAGAGTGATTGAGCTCCTGTTTGAAAGTAGAATAAGTGGATTAAGTGAGAAATGAATAGAAGAAGGAAATAATTTATAGAAATGAAAAAATTTAGCCGTTGTAAAAATTTATACGTTAAAATATGAACGTTACTATGACAGAGTTACTATTAACATATCTATGACAGAGTGAGTAATATTAACATACCTATAAAAAAAACTAAACAAAAAAAACACAAAGAAAAAAAAAACCAAAACAAATAAACCCCTAAAAAAAATAACCCAAAAAACCAAAAATAAAACCAAAACAAATAAACCCTAAAAAAAATCATTTTTTCCTAATTTCGCCAACCAAGTTGGCGAAATTTTGATTTTTTTTAATTTTTTTTTTTTTTTTCTAATTTCGCCAACCAAGTTGGCGAATTTTTTTTTTTTTCGGATTTCGCCAGCGGAGTTGGCGAAAGTTTTTTTTTTTTTTTTAATATATGTCAGATTTTGGTCGAATTTTCGCCAACCCAGTTGGCGAAAATCCTGTTTTCCAAATTTTTGCCAGTTCAGATGGCGATTTATATCGTCATTTTTAAATTTATCAAACTTATATCGTTGTATTTAATTATTATAACTTTTTTATCGGTACAGTAAATTTTCTGTAATATTTAATCTTAACAAAATTCTACATGTTAATCTAAAAAAATCAAAACAAAAGTGTCACACTTGTATTCACTTTCACTGAAAAATAGATGGAAGTAGGAAACCTATTTTTTATGTGAGACAAGAGGAGACGTGAACTAGAAAGTAATAAAAAATATCAAAAAATAAACTCTAGGAATTTCTACCTTGACGATTCAATGGTTCCAAATATTTTTTACATTTTTATTTCTGAAACAACAAACAATACTACAATCCACAAGATAACTTAACAACATCGCTATATCCCACATGATAACATAACAACAACTATATATTCCATATTTCTATAATAACAATTCAATATTCCATGTTTCTATATAGCAAGTTAACCATAATGACATTACTCTCTTTTATCTTGTTTCTTTCTACTTAGCATTATCAGTCATATGGAATATAGAAATAACGACTAGCAACATATTTGTATTAAGTATGAAGGTAAATGAGAGAATGATCAAAACCATCTATCATAAATGAATCGACTTCGTCACGGTTGTAAAGAACTATTTATGATTTTTTTGCATGAATTCAAGTCCAATCAGATTATTCGAGCCACACAAACCAACTCAATGTACCGCGCGAAGTGGGATATTACACTGATGGCGGCAAAAAAGAAAGAAAAAAATAAATTTCTTTGCTCTTTCCATGGACACGAGAAATTATAATTTCTATCAAAATAAAAATTCGATGTTTGAAAATGCATAAATATAATCGGAATACATATCTTTGAGCATGAATACTTTAGTTATTTTTGTAATAAAAAAAAAAAAAAAAGTGAATCATTAGGATGGATGGGAACAATCATTCCTCGTAATTTTTTTCGTTTGTGAATCATTTTTCTATCATGCTCCTTTCTATGCCATACAAAAACCAACTGAATGATTACTTTTCAAAATCTTGATTTCGCAAACCAAATGTAACATAAGGATAAAAATAGCAATTGGAGATGAAAGAGAGTGCATAGCTCTCAAAGTAGTAAAAAGAAAGCACGCCTATCCGTCAAAGAATGGACTCATTTGACTACATAACAAGCTTACGATCGGATAACAATTTCGAATTTGTTGGGATTCCTTTTTCGTACAATTTGGAAAAGAACAATACTACCGAGTCAAAGGATCTTAATCAAGATTCATGACCTTAATTGATTAGACGATTGAATTCAAGGTATGTTAAAAGGGCGGGCATCCGAAATCCGGTCCGGATCTCGTCCGGTCAAATCCGGTTTGGGCCTGTCCGGACTCGGTCAACGGATCGGTCCGCTCCGGCCCACTCTCTTCTACTGGTTCGGACTGGATTGGAGGATCCGACCCGCAGGTCCGGTCCGTTGTCGGCTCCGTTCGGATCTAGTCGAATTCGGACGGTCCGGTTTGACAGGTCCGGTTCAGGTCCGGTTAGGCTGGTTTAAATTTTTTTTTTTTTTTCAAATAACCGTTGGGAGATATTTTTACCAAAATATTTTTCATTTTAGTGACAGTTTTTTTTTTTTTTTTCCGTTTTAGGAATATTTTTGTCATTTTAATATATAAGTTATATCATATAAATTATATATAAAAAATATATAAATAAACGAAAAAAAATTAAAATTAAACCGAGTCGGTCCGGTCCGACCGTGAATCGGTCCGGACCCAGACCAGTTCGGCCCGGTCCTCCCCTGACCGGGTCATAGGTCCGGGCTGGGTCGAAACTTTTGGCAATAGGTGCAAAATATCAATTTTAAAAAATAGTTCATTCAATCTCATGGTGTGTATTGGGTCGGTTCGGGCCGGCCCGCGGTCCGAGTCAACCGGGTTCGGTTCGGACCGGACTCAATCCGAGAGGAGAGCCGGGCCGGTCCAGTCCGATCAGAATTTTTTTTTTTACCCAGCCCGGACCTATAACCCGGTTAGGGGAGAACCGGACCGAACCGATCTGGGTCATGGGTTCGGAGTGGGTCGATATTTTTTTCTGACCGGCCTGGCCTGGCCCGCCTCTCCTCTCGGATTGAGTCCGGTCCGAACCGAACCCGGTTGACTCGGACGCAGACCGGCCCAAACCGAACCCGGTTGACTCAGACCGCGGGCCGGCCCGAACCGACCCAATACACACCATGAGATTGAATGAACTATTTTTTAAGATTGAGATTTTGCACCTATTGCCAAAAAGTAATAGTTTCTTTTTATATATATATATATATATATATATATATATATATATATATATAGGGGCGGATCAAAAGATCCGTCTTCGGAGTCTCGCTCGAGTCCCGTCCTCCCTTCGTACGTCGGATAGAGGGGTCCGCTCAATCCAACGATCGGGAGCGACGGGACTCTGTGAACGGGACTCCCGATCCGCTCCATATATATATATATATATATATATATATATATATATATATATATATATATATATATATATATTTCTTAAATGCAAACTGTGTATCGATACAAACAAAATCTGAAGCATTGATTGTTGATCCAATGGTCTAGATTAGAACTTTCTTGTACTTTCACAATTTTACAATGCAATTGTATAGAATGTATCGATACACAGTTTGTATTGTAGTAAGACTATATATATATATATATATATATATATATATATATATATATATATATATGCGGATTCGAAATTTCGTTCGTGGAGTCTTGCAGGAGTCCTGTGGCTCCAGAATGTCGGATCGTGCGGGCCCTACGCGAGTACTTCGATCCGATGGTGCAGGAGGAACGAAATTTCGACGGAGCTCCGAAAACGAATAAATTGATTATATATATATATATATTTTAATATATTAATGGTATATATAGCGTGTTAAATTCCATTAACCCAAACTTGGGGAAATTGTGCTACTAGAAGTGTAGTGAGAGTGAAGTGGCACCAGCAAATGGTGGGACCTATTGGTTTTATCATCCCACCGCTCCCTGGAAATCCAAAAAGTATTGTCATTCATAACCTCTTCAATAGGGAAATCTCACGCCATCACTATAAAACACTCTACCAACCTACCTACCCAACCTACCATGAAGAAATTTGTCTTTTCTAATTTTTTTGGTTGAAGTCCTCTGGTCTCATTTGCGATGACTCCAAAAGTTTCTAAGGCTATTTCTAATGAAAATTTCTAAATTTGAGTTTCTATTCTATTTGTTATTAGTCCAAGTGGGAGTGGCCTAGTGGTAAGGTCATTGGACATCACCGAGGTGGGCAGGGGTAGAGCCCTGGCATCGTCGGTTGGGTAGATTAAAAGAGGGATAGGAGGGGGTCTCGGATAGGAAAAAAAAAAAAAAAATTCTATTTGTTATTATATTTTAAGAATTTATTTAGTAACGATATTTTCATCAATTTTGAAATATTTTTGAACAAATCGTTTATGAAATATTTTAAAAAATTCTGCTTGTTAATTTTTTTGAGGTACTGATTTTAGTTGTCCCAAAAATCATCCAATAACGGTGTAATATAAATTTAGATGTCTTTATAAATATCCTAAATCGATGGGTTCTGAAAAAATTTATTGTTTTATTTCATTTATATTCTCACAAAAATATATAATTATAACTACAAGTACTCGAAAATTTTGAAATTTCCAAAATTAAATTTCTATAACAAATACTTATGATATGCAGAAACCAAGTAATGCATTGCTACACACACGTCCAATATAATTAAGTAATGGATGTGATGCAGAAAAAAATTCTCTCCATGCAGCTTTCACAAATTTTATTTGGTTATTGTCGAAGTCGAACACTGTTATGATACACATCCATAAAGACATCTTCAAGAATCATGCATCAAGCAGACTTCAGCGTTAGAAATGAGACTTTGGAAGAGCTTTATTTATATATGAATATATAAGTAATTTTATTTTTGTAAAAAATAACTTTCAGAACTGTTCGTAAGTGAATTAACAAACATGTATTAGACTGGTTTAAAAAAAGTTGCTCTCAAAATCGAACCCTTCAAAATCGTTCATAACCGGTATTCTAAAAATACCTCATAACTGTTATCCACCAATTGCCTAGCAGACCATAAGGATTTTTTTATCCAAGTTGGCAGAGTTTTTACATAGAAAATTGCATCCAAAAAATACTCCTCAATTGTTCTCAATTCTATCATACATGACAGAAAATAAAAGGATCAATTTAATGATTTAGATTGAAAGTAGTGTCCAATATTAATTTAATGAGGCTATCTCCAATGGAGATTTCTAAAATTGAGTTTCTATCCTATGGCATTGTACTTTAAGAAAATTTTAATCCTAGTTGACAGAGTTTGTATATAGAAATTGCAAAAAAAAAAAAAAAAAACTCTCAAATGGTTTTGAATTTCTATCATATGTGGCAGAAAATAAAAAGGTCAATTTAATGATTTTGTTTGAAAGTATGACCTAATTGCTATGATAGATGAAAAATTTCTATTAATTTTTACATGTAGAAACTCTCATATAGAAATTCTACATGCTACATCAGCGCCACGTAAGATAAAAATTAAAATCTTTAACATACAGAGATGTATTAAAATAAATATATAACCGTTACCATAATTATTAAGAATAACACCAATAAATGAGCAAATAAAAGAGATGCAAATTAATATACATTAGTAAAAGAAATCTATTAAAATAAAATAAAAATACTTCATGGCCTCCGGTTCGAATTTTTCGAAAACTCCGACCAATGGAGGTCGGCCACGTGGCTCGGGAGCCGACCCCACGGGAGCCATAAAGTAGCACTCATAAGAATAAGGGTAACCCTAAATGAAATTGGAACAAAATCTAAAAGATAATCTATAAGACAATAAATATTGTGTGAATATTACATATTTTATATTATATTTATATTTATATTTATATTTTGATTTTGGATTCACATTACTTGAACTATTTTTCTTTCAAGCATATTGGTATCGGAAAACTTGCTCCGACCCAAGGACTTATGCAAGTGTTCAATAGGGATGTATTCAAGAATGAGGTTCAAAATGAGGACTTGAGCCAAAGTTTCTCTGTCCCAACTCCTAATATAAATGCAGAGGAGGGGAGCACTATGTCTCTCAACACTGTCAAACTGTACTCGTCCATTCCATATTATATGCACTATCATTTTCAAGATGTTCTGAGCAGCTCATAGGCGTTTAATTCCCGCCAGCGGTGAGCTCGTCCCACTGAATAATTTTTTTCTTTTTATGTTCATTTTTTTTTATTTAAACAAAAAAAAAAACTTCTTGAGAGTGCTTCAAGCTTAAAGGTTAGTGATCAGAATTTGCATGCATCCAGTGCTAACTATGGAAGTTTTCTATATTATCATCGTACTGGAGTGATACATATAATGGCCACGTATCTTTGAATATTTGTTCTTCGTAATGTTTTGACTATATATTTTTTTATCATCATCATCTTCTTTGAATATTTGTTCTTCTTAATGTTTTGACAATATTTTTTTTTTATCATCATCATCATCTTCTTCTTCTTCTTCTTCTTCTTCTTCTTCTTCTTCTTACATGATTTCCATCAGGGGAGCTAGAATTCTGAATTGGGATGGACTAAGTTAGGTTTGAATAGACTGACTATAGATAAACTCATATAAAAAATAAACACAAAAAATAATTATAAAAAAAAGAAAGAAAAAGAAAACTAGGGGTTGCTGGAGCCCACTCCAACCCTTATATAGTTCTGTCCCTGATTTTCATACTTTTGGCCTTCAACGGATGTCATTTCATGTAGTAAAATACTGTGTTCGATTGGATTTTCTTTTTCATAAAAAATATTTCTATTACAATTTTTTTACTAATTGTAGTGTTGATAGCTTATATTTTTCATAAAATAATTTTTTTAAAAACTATCATTTTCATATATTTTTTTAAATGATAGAAAATAAAACTGACTAAACCCGTAAAAAAAATCATTTTTCAAGAGAAATAATTATTTTTTGTGGAAATAATGACAATCAAATATCCAAATTAATTTTTTTTTATAATTTTTTATAATTTTCATAAAAAAAATTCTAGTAAAATAATTCATAAATTTAATTTATTTTTCATGTATTTTTTATCTTCCAATCAAACACACCCTTAGTAATTATTGTTGTTCTGGAGTAGCATGGATTCTCGAAAGAGAATTCCATAAGCTTCAAATTTCTCAAGGTATATAAATCAACGTACATTTAGCACGAGTAGTAGTCTTTTTTTTAAAATTTTACTGGATGTCACGGGCCTAAACCAATTATGTTTATAGTTACATGCAATTTGCATGTATTTTTATGTAAATAATTTTCAATCAAAATTTTTATTTTTAAGACAATACGAAGATTTTTTCAAAAAAAATTGCTTCTGATATTGTTGAAATTTCGATTTGTTTTGGTAAATAGGTTTTATATATTACGGCTTATAATTGGTTAGTCTATAGTTTAGTAATGAGTAGGCTTTATTATATCTTTTCATTAATTAGATTTATTAGAAATATAAATTAAATTAAAATAGTTTAATATAATTTGAATATATTTTAATTAAGATTTTTTATAGATATATTATATATATGTTTAGTTAGATAATAATATGTAATTAGATAATTTTAGATCTTTATGCTCCTTTGTTAAGGTCTAAAAATTAATTAAATTTTTTTTAATTACACAATTATATATATGCACACGAGTTCTTATTTTAAACCGTTTTGAAGTTGTTTATAATAATATAGATTAGTTTAGATTAGAAATTTGTGCTATCCGCTTGCAAATACAATGTTTAATTTCCAGCTGTAAATAGTGTTAGCATATTTACAAATATGCTAACTCTTGTGCGAAATGATATAATAGAATGACTACAACTTTTATTATTGTAAATAGGAAGTTGCTGCGGTTGCAACGACTTTGTTCCATTGAATGAAAAGAGAATTATGCTTACAATTTATTGTGACACTAGAAGCAATGTAGTTGGAAAATTTGTTGCAGTAATTGTCCCATTTACATAACGTGATGCATTAAATCAGAACGTGCTGCATTAATATAAAGCCAAAAAGAAAAAGAAAATAAAATTAGATGTTCGAAACTTTGTACACGTTATATTGCATATTTTTTGAATCCACTGTTTTACAAAAATTGTAAAAATAAGTTAATGCTAAGAAGTAAGAAGTCATAATTGTTAAGGTCCTTGTCATTTGTGCCAAAATTTTACTTGAGAATTTTATTAAAGTTGAAAATTATATATTTATATTCTAAGCGTCTCTGCATTTGGACTAAAAATTGATAATTATGTATTTATATTCAACATGTTCCAGATGCCAAATGTTTGTTTTGAACAGAAAACTGAATTCATGTAATAACAATTTTTAATGTGTCCATGTTTGCAACTAGGATTGAAAACTAAATTGTTCTGGTATCATTTTAAAGTACAAAAAATCTAGAGTTTTAGTGATGATAAAAAACATATATATATATATATATATATATATATATATATATATATTTGTGGGGTGTGACCTAGTGGTAGCACCAGGAGGTTCTGGATCGGGAGGCTACGATTCGAATCCTCCCTTAACACTTGTGACCAAACTTTGGAAATAACACCAATAAATAAATAAATAAATAAATAAATAAATAAATATATATATATATATATATATATATATATATATATATATATATATATATATATATATATATATATATATATATATTTATTTATTTATTACAATATTCGTGGGGTGTGACCTAGTGGTAGCACCAGGAGGTTCTGGATCGGGAGGCCACGATTCGAATCCTCCCTTAACACTTGGGACCAAACTTTGGAAATAACACCAATATATATATATATATATATATATATATATATATATATATATAAACCATGTTGACGTGCATTGATTTAGTGCACGGAATCAAGACGTGGATATATGGAATAACCACTAATGTAGTTAGGGGTGAGCATCGGTTTGGTTCAGTACAAAACCGAATCGAATAAGAAAAACTGAATTCGACCAAAAACCGAATAAGAAAAACCGAAATCGAACCGAATTCGACCATAACCGAACCAAACCAAACCAAACCGAATTAAATCGGTTCGGTTTTCAGTTCATTCGATTTTTTTATTTTTTGATTTATTTGCGATTTTTTTTTAATATATATATATATATATATATATATATATATATATATATATATATATATATATTAACTAAATTTTTTTATTCGGATTTCGGTTTTGGACCGAAATTGAAATCCAAAACCGAAACCGAATAAAAAAATTTAGTATTTTCAAAACCGAAATCGAACCGATTTTTTCTTAAACCTAATTAGTTTGGTTCGATGTTCGGTCCAAAACCGCTCACCCCTAAATGTAGTCTTTGTGTCCACCGACTATCAGACTATGTATAATATATTCTAATCTTGCATTTATTATAAGTACGATGTTTCTAATATAAAGTAGTCTAATTTGTTTTAAATATCCTCAACTATGCAATTTTTACAAATAAAATATCGTGTACTATTTTTGTAGGCATTTAAATATCCTAAAATTTTATTTTGCACTTAAATATCCTATATTATCATACTTTTGCAGTTAGAAGCTATGTGGAAGTGTTAAAGACAAATTTAGGAGAACCATATAGATTTTCTATAGATTAAGTTTAATGCAATGTTTTAAAACCCGGACTGATGATTGAACCAAAAAATCATTGGTAAAGGTCTGACAGGAGTTCCATCGGGGTTCAAATAGGCCCTTTACGAGAACCAAATGAGTTGAGACATATACATTTACTTCTTGGTTTGTATTGGTTTGGTTCAAAATATGTTTGGTTTTACAATTATAAAGTATCTCAAAACTAAAACCAAGAACTAAATAGTTTAAATCTCATATGATAAAATGTTTTGAATTTTTTTTATATAAAAAAAAATTAGAATCGATCGGTTCACCGGTTAAATTCTGGTTCTGGAAAAAACTCATAGATTAAAAAAAAACATCTGGTTCAAGTCAGACCGAACCGAGTTTTTTGAAAAATTCGATAAGACCAGGTCCAACCGTCGGTCGGGTCCGGTTCTAACAACACCGGTTTAATGGAATAGAACAATGTTTTAAAAACCGGACCGATGATTGAACCGAATTTTTTTGGTATAGGTCGGACCAGGGTTCAACCGGAGTTCAACCGGGGTTCAAATATGTCCATTACGAGAACCAAACCATATAAGATATCCATATTTACTTCTTAGTTTGGTTTGGTTTGGTTCTTAGTAAGTATAGTTTGGTTTAGTTATACAACTATAAGGTCTCTCAAGACCAAACCAAGTACAAAATAGTCCAAATCTCACATGATAAACTTTTTTGAGTTTAAAAAAAAAAAAAACCAAAAAGGCTAGTTCAATTGTGAACCGGTTCACCGGTTAAACTCATGTTCAGGGAAAACCTGTCGGTTCTTTAAAAAATTTGGTTCAGGTCAGACCGGATCGATTTTTTGGTCCGATCCGGTTCAACCGCCGGTCCGGGCCGGTTTTGACAACACTGGGATAGAGACTTGCAAAATAAGTTACGATATTCTATTTCTTAACATTAGAAACTAACAAAATTGTTTGTTATGCAAAAATAATTTAGATTCAAATTTTGCAGTGTTCTTAATTTCCTGAGTACAGTGAAGCGAGCAAGCGAGCCATGTCAATGGCCGACGCCCCGCAAGCTCCTCCCCCCCGGCCGAAGCGGAAGAAGATCTGGGTGGACTACCTGGTCGAGTTCCGATGGATCGTCATCGTCTTCGTCGTGCTCCCGATATCCGCCATCCTCACGCTCGCCTCCTACCTCTCCGAGCTCAGCTCCGCGCGCAAGCCCCTCCCGCGGCGCCGCGACGAGCACGGGCAGAACGTCCGCCGGGTCGTGCGCCGCCTCCGGCAGCGCGACCCGGCCCGGGACGGGCTCGCGTGCACCGCGCGCAAGCCCTACGTCGTCGTCGGCATGCGCAACGTGGACTACAAGCGCGCCCGCCGCTTCGAGGTCGACCTCTCCGCGTTCCGCAACGTGCTGGAGGTCGACCGCGAGCGCATGGTCGCGCGCGTGGAGCCGCTGGTGTCGATGGGCCAGCTCAGCCGCGTGACGGTGCCGATGGGCCTGGCGATCCCGGTCGTGTCGGAGCTCGAGGAGCTGACGGTGGGCGGGCTGATCAACGGGTACGGCATCGAGGGCAGCTCGCACATATACGGACTCTTCCAGGACACGCTCGTGTCGCTGGAGGTGGTGCTGGCCGACGGACGCGTCGTCAGGGCCACCAAGGACAACGAGCACTCCGACCTGTTCTACGCTGTCCCGTGGTCACAGGCAAGGACGGAACTATACAGTGGGCTGAACCTGTTCCAAATTATTTTCTTTATATTTTTGAGCTAATTAGTGTTTAGACTCTGATACCAGCTTAGAATTTAAGTTCTAATTGGACCCTCGATATTGATTTTTTTGTTTCTTTCCTTCCCATATCTGACAATGAGCTTTCCTATTTCCTATATAAACTAGAAAGAATATAATAGAAAATATTAAACAAAATAAAAATAAAAATTTGAACATGTTAGTACTTAAATTCTAAGCTGATATAATTTTTTTTTTCTATGAGTCATTTCACATCTTAGTCCACCAAAATTTGAATTTCTGATTCCGTCTTTGGTCGCAGGGGTCGATCGGGTTCGTGGTGTCTGCCGAGATCAAGCTGATCCCGGTGAAGGAGTACATGAGGGTGACGTACACGCCGGCGAGGGGCACGCTGAGGGAGCTGGCCCAGGCGTACACCGACTCCTTCGCGCCGAGGGACGGGGACCCGAAGAAGGTCCCCGACTTCGTGGAGGCGCTGATATACACCCCGGGGACGGCGGTGCTGATGACCGGGAGGTACGCGACGGAGGAGGAGGCGAAGAGCGGGGGCGGGGGCGCGGTGATCAACAGCATCGGGTGGTGGTTCAAGCCGTGGTTCTACCAGCACGCGGAGACGGCGCTGGGGGCGAAGGGGGAGTTCGCGGAGTACGTGCCGACGAGGGAGTACTACCACCGGCACACGAGGCCGCTGTTCTGGGAGATGAAGCTGATACTGCCGTTCGGGGACCGGTGGTGGTGCAGGTGGGCGCTGGGGTGGGCGATGCCGCCGAAGATCTCGCTGCTTAAGATCACCCAGGGGGAGGCCGTCCGGCAGTACTACCACGACATGCACGTCATACAGGACATGCTGCTGCCGCAGCACAAGGTTGCCGATGCATTGGAGTTCCTACACACAGAAATGGAGGTAAATGTCATGTTTTTTCAAAACCGAAACAGTCAAAACAGAATAAAATTATTAAAAATCTGAACTTGAATCAAAATTAGGCGATATTGAAAGATCCGATTTATTTGGTCGGACTAATCCTAAATATTATTATTCAGTAGGTTGAACCCTAAATTAAAATTATAATTAAATTATATTAAAAAAAACCATAACTTTTATACGAACGTTTGTTATATTTTAAATTTTGGCCGAAACCTAAGACCAGTTGTTAAATTATTAATATTAGATTTCAAACGCCTACATACAATTGTTATTTTTTTAAATATACACAAAAATATACGTATTTTTAATCTAAAATATGTATAGAATTGAGGATATTTACATAATTTTGTAAGTTTTATTTGGTTTTCAATTTGGACCGAAATCGAAATCCAAAACTGAACAAAAACAATTTAGTATTTTCAAAACCGAAACCGAAACTTTAACCAAATCTCATATTCGGATTTGTTTCGATTTTTCGTCCAAAACCGAATAATACTCACCCGTACGTCCTATTTGTCTGAAATAGATTTCAGTGAGAACTTTTTTTTTCTTCCGTTTAATAAATTAAAAAAATGTTAAGGGCACTAACGAGTTTACTAAGGGACGACACGTGATAGGAAGCAACACACTTAAATTATTTTTTGTTAGGGGTTAGTCAAAATTTTATAAGAGACAACACACATCAAATTTTGAGTTTTTCTCTTTCTACTCATTTCATCTTTCTCTTCCAATTCTAGATTTAGGTTTACGATTCGACAATAGTTGTTTTTATGAAGTTTCGAATCCAATTTTAGGAATTTCGAACTTCAGATTTTTACTAAGATATTATTTTAAAAAAACATAAATTAAGACTTGAGGATTTGGAAAGAAAGAGTTAAGACAAAAAAAAAAATTATTTTGTGTCGTACCCAAATAATTTTTCAAGCACATTTTGGATAAATTTTTTTAACATTTGTGTCATCTCCTATATTCTAGTAAACTTCGTAGTGCCCTTAACATTTGTCTAATATAATTGATTGGTTTTTCCGCAGGTGTACCCTATCTGGCTGTGCCCTCATCGCGTCTTTAAATACCCGATGAAGACGATGATACATCCGGAGGCCGGGTTCGAGCTGAACCAGAGGCAGGGGGACACCAGTTTTGCGCAGATGTTCTCCGACATCGGCGTCTACTACGCGCCGGGACCCGTCCTGAGGGGCGAGGTGTTCGACGGCTCCGAGGCGGTGCGGCGGCTCGAGGAGTGGCTCATACGCAACCACGGGTTCCAGCCGCAGTACTCCGTGTCCGAGCTCACCGAGAGGAACTTCTGGCGCATGTTCGACGGGACGCACTACGAGCATTGCCGCAGGAAGTACGGGGCCCTCGGCACCTTCATGGACGTCTACTACAAGTGCAAGAAAGGGAAGAAGACCGAGAAGGAGGTGCGCGAGGCCGAGGCCGCCATTGCAGAGGTCACGGCAAATGCAGAGAAGAATGACTGATCATATTTTATATATCAATAATGCTAAGTTTACTACCAAATGCTTACAATCTTCTTACAACCCTCTCACCCCCACCCCACCCCCCCGGCTATTCCTGGTCCAACCTCTCCTATCAATGAACGACCGCCATGTGACACCACGACCACATAGCGACCACCCGGACAGCCATCGGGTCTCACCTCTTCCCTCTCCTCCAACGAATAAGAGGGTTATAGGCATTTGGTTGTAGTCCTAGCATAGCTCTTTATATATATAATCAAGAACTGGTGGGCTGTGATTGGTTGTTCATCACCATCATCAACATCATCTATGTCAATTATAGTATGTACTTCTTGTTATGAAAAATAAATGTATTTATGTTTTAATGAGCATTCTCAATATTATGTTTCGAAGAGGACTCGAACCTCCACGCTCTTTAGCACGAGATTTTGAATCTCGTGTTTCCACTATCACCCCCAGAAAACTATACTCAAAGATATCTACGAAGGCGGTTCGTCCAATTCAGATATTCACGACCAAGGATTCCATCAGGGCTATTCACTGAGCAGGCCAACGAGTACCTTCCCGCTTAGGGGTAAGCGTGACGTAGGCATTTACATATAAAAGATATATGCAAGTCCACATTATATAATGCTCATTCTTTATTCGGTCCAATCATTTTTTTTCTTTTCTTTTATTCCAATGATTTCATCATCATCAAAGTCTTAAACTATAGAATGGGTCGACTGACTAGAGAGCATTAAAAAACCTCTAGAATTGACGAGGTTTCTACGAACAATTGTCAATCCGACATTAACCCTCTACATTGTTGAACTCGATTGACCCTTGTGGTTACCAAGAAGAAGCATAAGATCTTTGCTGAGTGGCGAAAGATCACTGAATCGAGCCACGAGGACGTATTATTTCTTCCATTTATTTGATAAGGATTTGGAGGTAGCGGACCCAAAAGACATGCAACCCAACATGCACAAAGTCCTGAACGTTACGTCAGACATTTCAAAAAAGATATTTTGAAATAATTTTAAACAAGAGTAATATTAATCATATAATCGAATAGCAACAAACCTCAATCATTACGAAATACAAACTGAAATGAGAATTAGATTAAGGAGTTGAAGAGTTTGGATGAAAAAATTTAGAATTTAGAATTTTTATTTAAGAAGTATAAAATATATATATATATACACACACACAGAGTCTTTGGGTAATCCGATACATGAATCCGAGTCCAATTAGATTTTTGATCGGATTTAAATATTTTAATCCGGATCCGAGCACAAATTCGAATATCTTGAACTCTAATCTAACCCATTAACAAATTTATTCCATCAGACTCGAATTTATTCCGTCAGAGTTGCACCCCTAGTTTTCTTAATATAACTATACACCCCAAATTTGGTGTTAGTATATATGTATGAAATAAATAGACAATAGGAAAAAGGACAACACATTCCAGATTAATTTATTTCATTTCAACTAGGTGTTCCAAAGAAGCCAACCCTATAGTTCCGCATTCCTTACCAAGTTGAAGTAACACCAACTTGTATTTGCATTCCACAGACTCAAATATTATGTATGGTTCCACATAACATTGTTCATCACTGACTGAATAACTCTTTTTCTGTTGCTTAATTTTTTTTTTCTTAATTGCAGAATCCTAAAAAGTATTTTAAAAAATAAAATAAAATCTTGCACGACCTTTGCTTGATATTATAGATTTAAAACTTGGAAATGCCATCCCTTCTGCTCACACTTCGACTCCAAGTATGATAGAGATGAATGTAATTCTCTATAACAGTTGTATCTGTTGGAGAAATTTTTAACATATGTGAAGAATATTTCGGAGTGTGACGAGCGTCATTCGTGTGTCAAAAAAAAATTCAAAAATTGTATCGAACGCCGTGTATTGGAACATAGACGGCTAAACAAATATTATATTAGGTTTTCATCTTTGATTTTAATTATATATTTATGATTGGATCTTTCATATATTAACTTTTCATATAATTTGATTTTCAATTTATGCTAAGCTAATTTATGATTTAGTTTTTATTAAATATATGATTGAATGTAATTGGATTTACATAAATACTTTTGCTTTTCACATATAAAGGCTCATGCAATATACAACAATAAGAAAAGAAAAAAAATAAGAGAGAAAAAAAGGTGGCAAGAGTGCCATTGCAACTTTGGAGAGGAGAAATAATAATTGAAGGTAGTTTCGGAGAAGGAGATCAATTTTTGGTATTTCTCATTGTCTTTTTTCTTCGTAGTTGTAATATATTTTCTGTTCCAAAGAGTTGCGGTAATCCGTGTTGGATCGGTGAGGAGCTTGTAGAGGGTGTAATCTCTTTATTCCATTAGTGGAGGTTCTTCAGGGTTGGACTCCGATCGTTCCGTATTTTTTACGTAAAAATCTCTGTGTCTGCGATTTGTGTTTGGTATTTTTTGGTTTGTGCGTTTTGTTCGGTTCTTTCACAAGTACTCTCTGGTTTAGGGAACGGTTTTTGCGTTTCGTTTCCAATAGTATCATCTTATCTCTTAGTCTAGATTCTTTATATTCTAGAAAAATTTGAAGTGTCATATTTGGTTGCACGAGCTTAAACTGCATAACAAAAAAGTAGTATATCTATCTGCCAACTGGTCTTCTAAATTTTATGACATGGTTCTCTCACGCTCATAGCTATCTTGACTAGGATATTACACAAATATATAGGGTTGACGTCAGACAGCTGATCATAAAAATTGTTTCAGTTCTTTTAAGAAGCTTTTTATGCTCCATAGTCGAATCCATCCTAACGAGAAAAAGCTTGTACGATGATAATGATAATTATAGATTTAAGCCATTCGAGTGCAAGGTTTTCACTCCAAAAGCTCAGGCTAGATGTAGGCTTGTACGATGATAATGATAATTGTAGTCAGAAGTCAGATGTGAAATATTCATATTTGAAGTGTGGAATTTGCATATCAAATTTGAAGTACATTGCAATCAACTGTTACTAAGCAGATGAACTCCAAGACTTGGGAAGTGTTGTATACTCACAGATAATGTATGGCTACAGTAGAATTTATGAGTATGTCATTCTAGTCAGGAGAGGATCCAAGCATTCTAGTCAGGAGAGGATCCAAGCATTGGTTGAGGTGGATTAAAGCCCATCCTTTTTTTTTTTAATATATATTTTTTATTTTTATATCGGTTAGTCTATTTCTAATCTATCCAATTTTATATTTTAAAATTTTTTCAATGAAAAGATAACTCCATGAGCTAATTTTTAAAATTTTTTAAACAAAAAGTACGGCTTAAATTTTTTTATACACGTGTCATAATGTAATTATAAATTCTTATTTTGAGTTTCTATATGGATTTCTGTAGTTGGAACCGTTCACTACTAATCCAGCGATTAACCCGGGATTAAATCGGGAAACGGCGCGGAGAGCAAAATACGGATGCACGAATCGCCAGAAAACAAATCCCGGCCGTCGAAACATCCCAAACGGACTGTCCGGATTAAGGACGACGGTTTCCTCGGGAACTGAATAAATCCGCGTACGACCCGGACGACCGACACGTGTCCTTCCAGCTGCCGTCCCCACGTGCGGGGGCGGAGGCACTGGGCCGATTCGGTTATTTCCACCCACCGGCTGCGGTTGGCCATCTCACCTTTCTCTTCCAGCAGATCTGTGCTCAAGCAACACTCACCGGTCACTACCGCACCCAACGCATGACCCGGAGAACGACATGTGGGCCACGTGGGACATTTCGGACGGGTGCGAATTGGGATTTAAAACACTGGTGCTTGGCTCTCTTCTTCTATCTTTTCTACAGCTCTCTTCTCCATTCATTCCACGTCTCGTTCTTCTATTTCTTCTCCTTCTCTTTTTTTTTGGAATTTGATTTCTCAATTTCTCGAACTTCTTTTCGATTAATTTGAATTGAGAATTCTGTAAGAATTGTGGTCGAGAAAGAATTACTGAAGATTGTGGATATGTTCTTCCACGGCTTTCTTGAACTGTGCACTCAGTTCTTGTCTTTTTTTTCCTCCTTTTTTTTTTTTTCATTTTTTTGAAACTATGTATTATTTTTTTCTATTTCTGGAAGAAAATTATAGATCTGGAAGTGGACAGTTCAAGAAAAGGCATGGGAAAACATCGTCACTTCTTTTCCAAATGAAGGATGAGATCGAGGAGAAGGTATGGATGACACTTCTGTTTTTTTTATTATGGAAAATCCTCCCAAAACATAATGTGATTCTAGTGTAGTGTTATATAATTGTACAAATCAAACGTAATTATGAAAATTTTCAAAATTTTATATATTTTTATCTAGTAAAATTAATTTATTTTTCATATATTTTTGTTTTTAAATTATTATATATATTTTAAATATTTAAAATATATTTAAATATTTAAAATAAAATTTATTATATATATTTTTATATTTCAATTATAATTAGTTATGGATATGTTTCTACTTTTCATAAAGAGTCTTGAAAACGGTTAGCTACGTATGTCGCTACCACATTTCTAGAATAAAAATATTTTTATCATTTTGTATTATTTATTGTTAATATATATATCTTTATTTTAAAATAATTGGTATATATATATATATATATATATATATATATATATATATATATATATATATATATATATATATATATATGATGGTTGTATGTTAGTCCCTAAGTTAGACTAATTGTTATTGAACGTAAGTGAACAAAACTAGACTTGTCATGACCATTAGTGCAACCCATTTGATTTAGTCATGGTTGACTAGTTATAGAAGAGAGAATGAGTCAATAACCCTTGTAATTAAATAAGAAACCCTCTTAGTTAAATCTTATTTATTAAATAACTCTTCATGACAACTTGGAGGACATTTTATACATTGTAAACAACTAACCCTAACCATAGATGTGGCCGGCCCTATTTAACAAGGGGAGAGCCTCCCTCCACTTCATTTAATAGCTCATGAAAACCCTAAGTTTGTATTCTTCCCCAAGGTGATTCATTCCTCCACCAAATTCCACCAAACCACTTCCAATTCCTTCCATAGTCATCATCAAGAAGCACTAGGAGCTTGGATTGCTAGGAGCACTGGAGAAGAAGGAGTTTGGCTAGGAGCTTGTGTCCAAATCGTGTTATATTGAGTTTTTATTTTAAAACCATCTCCCAATAGATATAACTCTCAAATCCCTCACTAATTTTTTTTATTGTGCATTTGACCATTATGAATCCACCCATGGATTATGGCTACCCATAGGAAGAAGAATGAGTTTCTATTAACCCCTATTGTGACTTCTACATGGAGTTGTGTCTAATTTGGGAGTTTTGCGCATGTGTAAACACCCCAATTTTTAGAAATTAAATTTTATAATTTTAATTTTAATATTTGTAATTACTGAATTTAAG
Organism: Iris macrosiphon; assembly: GCA_036927795.1. NCBI lineage: Eukaryota > Viridiplantae > Streptophyta > Magnoliopsida > Asparagales > Iridaceae > Iris > Iris macrosiphon. The sequence goes on along the minus strand of JAYESA010000006.1, from coordinate 24,100,894 downwards.
AAATAAAATTCTGTAATTTTTAGCCATTTATAATATATAATATTCATGGATTTATAATTATGTGTATTTAATTAATTAATAATATAGTGTATAAAATATATTTTTGGGTGTAAAACTATTAATAGAGTATTATATAATTTTTCTGAAATTTATTGATTTATTAAACCCAAATCAACCCATCCCAACCCAAATACGAAACATCCCTATGGCTACAGTAACTGCCCCCCCGACTACGATTCATATTCCGAAACCCCCGCGACCCCATCGTTTTTCCTTACGAAACCCCCCATTTCACCCTATATATACACCATCCACCACCACCCGCATCTCCCCTACCTCCAGACGACGGTCGCCGACGGCCGTCGACCGCTGCTGACCGCCGCACGCCGCCACGAACAGCCCCGCTCCGACTTCACGAGCAACAGCAGTAACGAGGTACTCAACTTCTCGTCCTTGTATCTCCCTGTACAGTAGACCTAATAGCGAACCGTCGAGTCCTATGCGAAGACAACATGACCCCTTGAACCCTGTATAATTGGTTTAGTGTACCGTATCCTGTGTCGATTGCAAATTGCGACGCAAAACAGAAAAAAATAACTTATTTTTGGAACAAAAACTGTTCCAAGTGCGCGTGTTTGAGTCCCGTTATCTTCATAACGATAAACGATTTTTAAATTCTGCTTGAACAGTCATTTAGACAACATAAACAAGTTTTAATCTCTTTAATTAGTTTATTTTATTGTTGATTATGCTGTGATTTAATTGATGTTAAAATCTGTCAAAAATTTGGTTTCTTAAACCCAATTTTTTTTGAAACAGGGTGCGTCCCTCTAAACGAGACGACTTCGTCGTGTGCGAATTGCACCAAAAGGTGCGTATCGTCAACGCGGATGTGTGAGATTTCACGAAAGTTGATTTGGATGTGCGTGCACACCGGAATCAACGCGTATCCGTCAAAAAGTCCCTTATCGGCATGTTCTAACACTCGTCATAATTTTGTGTGTGCATGTCGTTTCGCAACGAAACTTGTGCCATCAGATTCGCAGCGTTACGCTGGTCCTGTGACCTAAGTTTGGTTCGATTCTGAGAACGTTGACGAAATACCGTTTTGTGGACCCCACGGGTCCACTTGACGGACGATTTCTTGACCGGCTCATCGGAATCCAGTTATGGATATTTCGTATGTTCGTATTATTGTTCTGGACTTGTAGACATAAGTTTGACGAATCTAGAGAACTTTATCTCTGATACATTTTTCGGTGCGAAGTGGGCCATATGTAGACCCTACTTTGACAAAAAATTATCAATTCTGTCTTTGTGTCCAAATTGGACTTATGGGTAGTCAATCCTAGCTATTTCAAGTATTCTGAGAACAATGGTGATATTTATTTCAGCATCCGAAGACGTACTTGGAGATTTCTCTTATATCGGAGCAATTGACGGAGCTCAGAACCCAGACAAGTGTACCTTACCAAATCTGCAGAGATCCTGTTACATTATTTGTTTGAGTTTTTTCTATATATATATATATTTTTATGATGTACCTGTTCAACCTAGAACCGTGAGACATTGCTTAGCGTTCGAACAAGATTTGGGTGTCGACGCCGTACGCGGAGTCGTGTAACGTCACTTAGAGAGTTGATTCCACGATCCTATTCTTTGCGTGCTTGCTTTACCAAGTATGTTATACCATAGGACACTTGACACTATTCATGTGAGAAAATATTTTTTGAGTTATTCATGGTAATTCTGTATAGGCTTACATGATTCGTGACATGAGACTTGCATATACATAAATATCATTATGACTCTTTGTACTAGCTAGAGGTCATGATTTTGCGTGTTATGGACATGAGATGTGAGGTTACATTGGGTGAGAAGAGACACACATACTACAGGCTGATTTTGGTTATATATATAACTTATGTTACTGGAGAGTGCCTTAGTCCCTGTACCAGAGCTTTGGCACATGTACTGGCCCTTCGAGATACTACTTGCCGCTATGGGTTTCCCGACACAGAGCATAAAGTGGTCTCAGCCTGAGTACTAGTGATGCTCTTATTTATATTTCACATAGCTGGTTACATAGCTTGCCCTGAGGATCTATTTTTATATACTGTATTTTATTTGGCTTGAGTGTTTATTGTACCTTGCTATGTCCCCTGAGGACCTGAATCCAGATTATGTCCCCAGGTACAGCAGAGGAGGATTACCCCGAGGTTTACGGGATAGGAGCTGACGTTGGAGCAGTACTGGCACCTGAGGACAAGGTTGTGCCGGAGAATTTCTCCTGAGTATTTCAGTTTTATACTCAGTTATTTATGCTCTTTGTTATTTCACATCTGGACATATGTATTGGTGATATTCTCTTTCCTTTATTGTGTCGGGTTATTCCCTGAGATACTATTTACATGGATTTCTTGATGGACTATTTCCTTTATCTATTATCTTGACTGATTTATCATATTGACTTGTGTTTACTTTCTGTGGATGAGATTAGAATTATACTGTGATAGATGGTGTAGACTGCATATATATTTATTACAGCTTAAGTGCACTCTAACGGGTCCATTAAATTGGATTTACCCATTGGAGTTGTGCTGCTGGCCATTGCCACATGGCTAATCCCTCGGTATTTTGGGACTGGGACGTGACATAGTTTTTGTGGTGGCCCATGCAGGTCTACGACTATATTGCTTCAGTTTTAACTAAGGAACCGAGCAAGCCTGCAATTAGGATAGAATAAATTATAGGATCTCATCTACATATTGACACGTTCTTGACCTCTATATCGACTTTAAAATAATTTATTGACTTGCATCCTGCCTTGATTCCTCTGTGCGCCTCTCATAGTTTACTTTGTATGCAGAGTAATGGATCCACGAGCCAGCGATAAGACTCCCGCGGGTACACTACGAGGTGCTATGGTCACTTACGACGATGGGGTGACGCCACTAAATGGAGATCCCTTAACTCAACAAAGCAATCAAGCAGATCAGCACGCCTCGAGGTTCCGACGAGACGACATTCTACCACTGCCGCAATTTACTCCACCGATGCCCGTTTTTCCATTAGGACAGCCTATGGACGGACAACAGATGTTTCAAATATTCTACGCAATGATACAAGCACAACAACAGGTTCATCAAGAGGCTCAGTGTCACGAGACAGAGAACCTGAGAAACAGTATAGTGATCGCACTGGAGCAGACGAACCCACTAGCTAGACAGTCATCGACGGGATCTATCACTGATTTTCGCCAACTGAAGCCCCGTACCTTTTTAGTCAAGGAGGAGCCCACTGAAGTTCATGAGTGACTCACAAACACTCAACACCAATTAGAAGCAGCTGAGCTTCCGATGGAGCATTGGATGACTGTCGTCAGAATGCAGTTGACGGGTAATGCACATCACTGGTAGCTATCTGAGGAGAGACGTCTCGGACCAGACCGAGTGACTTGGGAGGAGCTTTAGACTCTTTCAGGAGATGTATATTCCATCTATTGCTCGATCGAAACTTCGGGACAAGTTCAATCGCCTCACTCAAGGAAATATGACAGTGGAAGAGTACAATGCGGAGTTCATCCGTTTGAGCCACTTCGCACCTACACTAATTTTGACAGAAGAAGAGAATGCTGAGAAATTCTTTGACGGACTAAACTTTGAGCTATAGAGACAGATTGGCTCTGTCGTACCTACTTCTTATACGGATGTCCTTGCTGCAGCCCGTCGCATAAAAATGCGTCATCAGGAGAGAGTCTAGCCAGAAGCGGCGGCATGTACTAGCACCAGACCGGGCGTAGCAGGAAGGAACTGCAAAGCGACCACAGATGAATCCATCACAGAGAGCATTTACACCACTAGCACTAGTCCTTCCTACTTGTTACTACTGTGGCAAGGTAGGCCATGTTGAGAAGGAATGCAGACGCAAATGGAGATTATAAGCTTGTAGATCCAGCCAGCATTCAGCCAGGGATTGTCCTGAGCGTCGAGAAGGAGCACCGATGGTACATCGACTGGCTTTACCAGCATCGAGACCAGTCCAGCAGCCACATCGACCAAATTATCCAACATTCGGAGCACCACAGACGGAAGTTGGAGGAGTCAGAACACCAGCACCGGGAGAATATCAGCCGAGGCCATATTTGGCACCACAGACAGCACTCTTCCAGCAGGCCCATCAATAACAGAGGGCACCACCACAAGGACGTGGACAGGCTTTTGCGATGACAGTGGAGGAGGCACAGACTTGAGGAGTAGCGAATTTGAGTAAAATTTAGTTTTATCATAGCTAGCTATAATAGTGAATATTCCTAGTAATACTTTAGCATGTGCCTGTTAGTTCCATTCCCTAGCCTATACCTAGTATTTTGTTAGCATGAACTTGTTAGTCTAGATTAGTAATATGTCAGTGGTACCCAAATTTTTAGAAGCTGTAGTTGATTTTCGCTCTAACCAGACTCCTTTACTCTTGAGTTACTTATCTCTCATTGCCTAGGAAAAAGTTTTCATTGCTTCCTTACGTGTTCTGCTTGAACAAAACTCTCACCCTTCCTCTCGTTTTTTCTTGTTCATGGTCCCTTGTCCTTTGTGTCGTGCTTCAACAAACATGTCTTGCAACCTCGTCATCTCTTCTGGAGCAAACCTTTTCTGACCGGTTATGTTTCGTTTTCTTAATTATGAAGACGCAATTCTTTTAAGGTAGGTAGATTGTAAACACCCTAAATTTTAAAAAATAAATTTTATAATTATAATTTTAATATTTGTAATTACTGAATTTAAGAGAGAATTTTCTGTAATTTTTAGCCATTTATAATAATATATAATATTCATAGATTTATAATTATATGTATTTAACTAATTAATAATATAGTGCAAAAAATATATTTTTGGGTGTAAAACTACTAATAGAGTATTATATAATTTTTCTAGAATTTATTGAAGTCCAAAACTATTTATATATATATATATATATATATATATATATATATATATATAGATTATTTATTAAACCTAAACCAACCCAAACCAACCCAAACCAAACCAACCCAAACCCAAAACATCCCTATAGTTACAGTAACCGCTCTCCCCCCCGATTCCAATTCATATTTTGAAACCCCCACAACCCCATCGTTTCCCCTTACGAAACCCCCCATTTTACCCTATATATACACCATCCACCACCACCCGCATCTCCTCTACCTCTAGACGACGGACGCCGACCGTCGCCGAACGATGCTGAGCGCCGCACGCCGCCACGAATAGCCCCGCTCTGACTTTACGAGCAGCAGCAGTAACGAGGTACTAAACTTCTCGCCCTTGCATCTCCCTGTACAGTAGACCTAATAGCGACCCGTCGAGTCCTATGCGAAGACCACATGACCCTCTTGAATCCTGTATAATTAGTTTAGTGTATTGTGTCCTATGTCGATCGTAAATCGTGATGCAAAACAGGAAAAAAATGACTTATTTTTGGAACATAAACTGTTCCAAGTGCCCGTGTTTGAGTCACGTTATCTTCATAACGACATGCGATTTTTAAATTCTGTTTAAACAATAATTTAGACAACATAAACAAGTTTTAATCTCTTAAATTAGTTTATTTTATTGTTGATTATGCTGTGATTTAATTGATGTTGAAATCTGTCAAAAAATTGATTTCTTAAACCCAAATTTTCCCGAAACGGGGTACGTTTCGCTAAACGAGACAACTTTGTCGTGTACGAATTATCACTGAAAGGTGCGTATTGTCAATACGGATGTGTGGGATTTCACCAAAGTTGATTTGGATGTGCGTGCATACCGAAATAAACCCGTATCCGTCAAAAAGTTCCGTATCGGCCTGTTCTAACACTCGTCATAATTTTGTGTGTGCCTATCATTTTGCAACAAAACTTGCACCATCAGATTCATAGTATTACGCTGGTCCTGTGACCCAAGTTTGGTTCAATTCTGAGAACGATGATGAAACACCATTTCGTAGGCTCCACGGTTCCATTTGACGAACGATTTCGTGACCGGCTCATCGAAATCCAGTTCTGGATATTCCGTTGGGTTTGTATCATCGTTCTGGACTCGTAGACACTATGTTTAACAAATTTAAAGAACTTTATTTCTGGCACATTTTTGGTACGAAGTGGGCCACATGTGGACCCGCTTTGACCAAAAACTGTCAATTCTGTCCATGTGTCCAATTTGCACTTATGGATAGTCAATCCTAGCCATTTCAAGTATTCTGAGAATAATGATGATACTTGTTTCAGAATCCGGAGACATACTTGGAGATTCCCTTATATCAGATCAATTGACGGAGCTGAGAACCCAGACAAGTGTACCTTGCCAAATCTGCAGAGATCATGTTACATTATTTGCTTGAGTTATTTATATATATATATATATATATATATATATATATATATATATATATATATATATATATATATATATATATATATATTTCTATGATGTACCTGTTCAACCTAGGACCGTGAGACGTTGCTTAGCGTCCGAACAAGATTTGGGTGTCGATGCCGTACGCGGAGTCGTGTAACATCACTTAGAGAGTTTATTCCACGATCCTATTTTTTGCGTTCTTGATTTACCAAGTACGTCATACCATAGGACACTTAACACTATTCATATGACATAATCTTTACTAAGTTATTCATGGTAATTCTGTATAGGTTTACATGATTCGTGACATGAGACTTGCATATACATAGATATCATTATGACTCGTTGTACTAGCTAGAGGTCATGATCTTGTGTGTTATGGATATGAGACGTGAGGTTACATTGGGTGGGGAGAGACACACATGCTATAGGCTAATTTTGGTTATATATATATACACTTATGTTACTGGAGAGTGCCTTAGTCTCTGTACCAGAGCTTTGGCACATGTACTGGCCCTTCGAGATACTACTTGCCGTTATGGGTTTCCCGACACAGAGCCTGTAGTATTCTCATCCTGAGTACTAGTGATGCTCTCATTTGTATTTCACATATCTGGTTACATAGCTTGCCCTGATGATCTATTTTTTTATATACTATATTTTATTTGGCTTGAGTGTTTATTGTACCTTGCTATGTCCCCTGAGGAACTAGATCTGGATTATGTCCCTTGGTATAGCAGAGGAGGATTATCCCGAGGTTTACGGGACATGAGCTGACGTTGGAGCAGTACTGGCACCTGAGGACGAGATTGTACCGGAGGATTTCTCTTGAGTATTTCAGTTTCATACTTAGTTATTTATGCTCATTGTTATTTAACATCTGGACATATGTATTGGTGATATTCTCTTTCCTTTATTGTGTTGGATTGTTCCCTGAGACACTATTTAGATGGACTTATTGATGGACTATTTCCTTTATCTATTATCTTGACTAGTTTATCATATTGACTTGTGTTTACTTTCTGTGGATGAGATTAGAATTATTCTGTGATAGATAGTGTAGACTGCATGTATATTTATTATAGCTTAAGTGCACTCTAACAGGTCCATTAAATTGGGTTTGCCCATTGGAGTTGTGCTGCTGGCCATTGCCACGTGGCTAGTCCCTCGGTATTTTGGGACTAGAACTTGACAGCATGTTAGTGTAATTTTTCTCTATTCATCATTGTAACTAATCATATTAGTATATATAGTTATATTTGATATGCATATTTAGTATTAATTGAATATTGGAGAATTTGGTATATTTGTTAATTGTGTATCATAGAGTATCACACTTGTGTACTATAAGTGCTTGATAAAATGCGTAGTTATATATATTATTGTAAGTATACATAGATATGTATATATTTTTATTAGTTTCTATGGGATGTAAATGAGTATATACATATTGGTTGATGTTGGTTTTGTGATAGAGAGTGTGTGATATGTATGTGTGCCTGTGCTCGAGTGACAGTGGGGTTGTGTTTGGCTCAGGTATGGGGATAATCTAGAGCTCACAGTCACTTGGTGCACTGTTTGAAGTGGGCAATACAGAGCAGCAGCAGTTAGTGAAGGTAAGGGGGAGGGAGAGACTAAGCACTCATACTTGGAGTATCAGTGTTGAAAACCTCTACAACAGTGGGGGAAGACCCAGTTCAAGTGTTGTGGCAACTGAAATCAGTTACAAGAATAACAGTAATGTAAGGGAATGTTTTGCTCTGGAGTGTGCAAACAGTAGACTTGGAAGGGGAGCATTATGTGTGTAGGTGTTGTGTTTGCCTGTGTAGGGTGCATAAAGGGACTGAGATGTGTGGCACATGATGTGGGAGAGCGCGGGATAGCAATACATGTATGCAAGTGCATAGTTGGTGAGTATTCAATTTGAGGACAAGGGTTGTACTTGTGGTGCCCCATTTTCCCTTTTCGGGGAGCACGGCTAAGAAATACTTCAATATCGTTCGATCGGGATAGATTGAATCAAGATCTTTTTCTTGTCATGGATTTGCTTCTTCGGAATCGATTCCCATATTCAGGGGACCGTGCCCCAATGATGGACTTAGCAGACAGAGTCAAGAGGGACCTCTCCGCTGAAAGTTTTCTTGCCTAGATTTCGATGTCGCCTTGTTGCTTTCGTTCTTTTGAGATAGTTTTCGGATTTGCGTTTTTTGAACGGTTTTGATGGAATTTATTGCTTTCGTTCGTTGAACTGTATTTTTGTTTTGAGGTTGAAAAAAGGAGAAGAGGTATTGATCATCTGTTTGTGGCAATGCAGGTGATCGTGCAATAGACGTTACGTGAGTCTTGAAGCACCCCTTTTTCCTTTTCTCTCCCCACCAACTTGTGAGTGGCTATAATTCGATTTAGTTGACCCTTCTTTCAAGTCTTCACATCTAAAATTTTGCCTTCTTGATTGTTCCGATCAAACGATACCCTAATAACTAAAAGATGTCAAGATAAAATGAAATAAACTTGGATTACTTTTGCTTGTGAATCAACTTGTGAACGGTTACCTTGTTGCATGCTAGTTTATTTGGAATATTCTTTCATTATGTTTCAATTCTAGTTAGAATATATATACTTCTTCTATTATTGAGCTGTGTATAGAATACACCTTGCTATGCAATAAACTGATCAGGAAGACTATGCAAAATAAATCATGTCATGCTACTTGTCTCGTGCTTGTGTTGCCTTAAACTGCCTCGATTGATAACTTAGTAAACTTTGCTTGGTCACAGACAACTTATGCACAAGGTCTTAGTTTCTGCGAATGGTCGCTGGGGCATTGGCACCGATCCGGACAGAACTCCCTGATAGTCGCTTAGTTCGGACGGGATGGCCTGTGATGCCCCTGTTCCATGCGTTGCATGTCATTCCATCACGAGACTATAATTCGTCCACTATGGCAACGTGTCAGTGATCCCCTCATATATTTAAACTGTGCAAGCTAACTATGTCTTTGTGTCAGGGAAGGTCATGATAAGTATTGTATAGGTGGTTCAGACGGGCAGGTAAAATTCACTGAGCGGTGACATATTTATTTCAGTAAAATTCTATATCTATTGCATGTTTGTAAATTAAACTACGGCAAGATAGAAAGACCATATAATAACTTGCATGTTCCACATAAACAACGTGTTGATTGGTATAGTTGGGTTAGCTCACCTTCACTAGTGTATTTTAATGTACTGACCCTCATTGCAACAGGTTCCCCGCGCCAGGACGATCCTGCAAGGAGCTTAGCGATTTTTCAATCCAGTCCACCTACCGACACGTCCTGATCGTGCCTTCGAAGAGACGTTTTGGAGTTTCCAGGAGCTCGTGCACATACCTTATACAGCTCCGTGGAAAGACGATAGCTTCACCCGAAGGTGTCTATAGCTTTGAAGTTTTAGTAAAATGATGTAATGTACATGACAGTTATCTCATTTTGTGTCCACTTTTGTAAGCTCGTGAGGCAACCATCTGACTCGTTCAAGAGTTTGTAAAAGATGTTCATTATTAATAAAGATAACTTTTTCATGTTTCAATATTGTGTTCAATTATCTGGGAACTCTGAATATGTGCTCGTTATATAAAAATACCTTAGCCTTGTGCGATGCGCAACCTAGGCACGTACGACATCACTCCCGGGGGCAACTATCAATTCCATGGAATCGGGGCGTGACATATTAGTATCAGAGCACAACTTCAAGTTTCTTTGACCCTCGTGTTAGAAAAGTTCATTTAACGATCTATTCCCTATGCGAACTCTTGAATTCGTTTAGCCAAAATGAGATACGTTCCTTACAGTGAGTCCATAATACATTATGAGCCTAATACAAGTTACTTTTTTTTAATGGAATGACTCAAGTGCAAGCATCACCGCTAGCACAAGGAGAGGTACAAGCCCAGAAAAGTAGTTTCGGCACCTTGGGAAGTTCCAGAAGCCAGCGAACCATGTCCCCTGTCGACCCAATTGAGCGAATGATACGAATGCTTAAAGCAAGCTAGCAGAGGGATAAGGCTCGCTATGAGCGAGCCGAGAAGCAAGCAGAAGAGCGACAGAACAAGTTCAAAGGCAATCTACAAGCTCGATTTGCAGTCCAATAGAAGCAGATAGATATCCTACAACAAATCGTTCAGACCTTAGCCTCCAACCATTCCGCAATAACAACAGCGACACTAGTGGAGCGACCCACGTCTGAAGTCGAAACGCCTCAAACTCCAAAGAAGAAGGATGACTACCTTCAACTTTGCCGACTTCAAAAAGGTCTGCAACACGTCTTTCAAAGGGACTAAAGATCCGGTAGTGGCTATAGATTGGATGACAGAGCTTGGGGATCACTTCAAATTGCTAGAGGTACCTGAAAAAAAGTAAGTTTCGTGTGCCCAACTACAGCTCCGCTTGAATGTACACGATTGGTGGGACGTGCATCGAAGATCTCTCTCCGTAGACGAAGAAGAAGAGGCGATCGCGTGGGCTACCTTCCGTAGCGCATTTGAGGAGGAGTTCATACCCCCTCCCGTACGTTGGAAAAAGGAGAACGAGTTCGGGCAGCTTCGACAAGGCAATATGACCGCGAAGCAGTACTCCGCTGAATTTAATCGGCTAGCCAAATTTGCAAGAGCCTACCTACCTGATGCGGCTAGTCGGACAAGGCGATTCGAAGGCAACCTGCGACCTGCCATCCATGCGCACGTGGTCGTTCCCCAATACCTGACTATGTGAAAAGTTCTCAATCATGCCCTTTTCCTTGAACCGCGATATCTTTCAGTTGCTTTCGGCACTGTGCATACTTCCAATCACAAGCGCCCTAGCAACGCGGGAGGAAACACCGCTCTAAAGCATCCAAATAACGGCGGTTATCCGAAAGGAAATCCAGGACAATGTTGTACCTGCTACAACAGACAAGGGCACACTGAATCGGGTCATGCCTCCGTTGTGGTGATTCAACCCATCAGCTTAGTTACTGTTCGCTCCCCTCCAAGCTTCGCCCTTAACATCCAAATCATGCCACAGCGCCTCAAGCCAACCGAGCCACATTGCAGAAAGATTGTCGTCAAGCTCAAGGTCGGGTGTACACTTTGACATGAAAAAAGGCCCTAGCATCGGACACCGTTGTGTCAGGTATATTGCTTTTTAATAACATACCTGCTCGCGTGCTATTTGATTCTATTGTTATGCATAGCTTTATATCCACGAATTTTGCCATAAAAAATAAGATAGAAATGACACAATTATATCTAGACCTTAGTGTTAGCACCCCATCGAGCAGGAAAATACTTGTTCGTTCAGTATGTCAAGGGGTCACGTCTGTATTGGGGGAAGAAAACTCTCGCTCGATGTGTTAGTCATAGATATTCGGAATTACGATATCATATTGGGGATAGATTGGCTCGGTGCTTGCTCGGCAACTATCGAATATGCAGAGAAACGGGTCGTCTTTCGTCTACCTGGAGAGGCCAAATTCTGCTACACAAATGGTCCAGCAACAGAAGCATCAAAGACCTGTATAGTAATTTCTGCGATGTCATCTCGGCAGATGCTATACTCTGGATGCGCGGGATATTTAGCATCTTTTTGGGACATGCAGTGGGATTGTGCAAACGTTGAGTCTTCTTCCGTTATGGCGGAGTTCCCTGATATGTTTCTGAGTGAACTACCTGACATGCCACCCGACCGAGAAATCGAGTTCACCATCGATACCTTCCCAAATACCCAACCGATTTCCAAAGCGCCGTACCGAATGGCCCCTGCTGAACTAAAGGAGTTAAAGTACCAACTACAAAAACTGCTTGACTGTGGATATATTCGTTCGAGCGTGTCTCCTTGGGGTGCGCCTATACTTTTTGTGAAGAAGAAGAAGGATGGGATGTTGCGACTCTGTATAGACTATCGGGAGCAAAATAAGGTTATTATCCGAAACAAGTATCCCCTGCCCAGGATCGACGACTTCTTTGATCAGCTGCAAGGGGCGTCGATATTTTTGAAGTTAGACCTTCGCTCTGGCTACCACCAATTAAAGATCAAGCCAGAGGACATACCGAAGTCAATATTTCTCACCCTCTATGGCCACTATGAGTTTTCTGTCATGCCGTTCGGACTGATGAATGCTCCTGCCGCATTCATGGATTTGATGAACCGTGTGTTCCGACCATTCCTTCATAAGTTTGTGATGGTATTCATAGACAACATCTTAGTATACTCGAAGAATAAGGATGAACACGCAGGACACCTGCGGATGGTGCTTCAAACTCTTCGAGACAAAAAGTTATTCGCGAAGCTAAGTAAGTGCGAGTTCTGGTTGAACAACATATGTTTTCTTGGGCACATCATTTCCGCAGAGGGCATCTCAGTCGACCCAAATAAAGTTGAAGCCATCATGGAGTGGAAGAGACTTGAGTCAGCAAGCGATATTCGGAGCTTCCTTGGTCTAGCAGGATACTACAGGAGATTCATAAAAAATTTCAAGGATCGCTTCGTCTCTGACTCATCTCACTCCCTAGAAGAGTAACGTTCATAGGGTCGGACGAATGTAAAGTTTTATTTATGGAATTAAAGCAACGACTCGTCTCAGCACCGATTCTTACTCTTTCAGACGGGCCCGATAATTTTAAGATTTATAACGACGCTTCAGGAAAGGGTTTGGGATCTGTCCTTATGCAAAGGGACAAGGTGATAGCCTTTGTGTCGAGACAGTTAAAGCCTCACAAAAGAAACTATCCAACGCACGATCTGGAACTGGCAGCGGTAGTGTTCGCATTGAAGTTATGGTGACATTACCTCTATGGCATACTGTATAAAATCTTCACAGATCACAAAAGCCTCAAATACCTCTATACTCAAAAGAAACTGAATTTATGGCAACGACGTTGGCTTAAACTCTTTAGCGACTTTGACTTGATGATCAGATATATACTAGGTAAGGGCAACGTTGTAGCTGATGTACCGAGTCGAGTGTTTGTTGGAAGATTAGCTATTGATGACAGGCTACGAAGGAATCTCAAAAGTTTGGACATTACACTCCGAATTAGATACAAAAAGGAGACGCAGGTGGCTCAGGACCTATTAGAGAAAGTTAAGACCGCTCAGAAGGATGGCATATTCCTAGAGAAGATGTGTAATCTTATCTCAGTAGGAAAGGCGACTTTGCGGTGAGCACGGATGGAATGATGCGGGTGAAGAAAAGATTGTGTGTTCCTAACGATGCAAACATCAAAAAAAGAGATACTCACTGAATCCTACTATGCGAGTTACACTTCATATCCAGGAAGCACGAAGACGTATCGAGACCTTCGCACCATATTTTGGTGGCACGACATGAAGAGGGATGTGGCACTGTTTGTGTTATAATGCATGGTTTGTCAGTGAGTAAATACCGAGTACCAGAAGCCGGGCGGAGAGATGCAAAACCTTGCTATACCGGAGTGGAAATGGAAACACATAATGATGCATTTTATTGTTGGTTTTCCAAAGACGTAATGGGAAAATAATGCTGTCTGGGTCATCGTTGATCGACTCACCAAGTCAGCTCACTTTCTGCCTATCAAAGTTACTTGGAGTATCGACCGTTTGGCGCAGATCTATCTCGATGAGATCGTTCGACTCCACGGTGTGCCCGTATCTATTATCTCCGATCGAGATGGACGATTCTTATCACGCTTCTGGGAGAGTTTTTAGTCAGTAATGGGGATAAAGTTGAAGTTCAGCTCCGTCTACCATCCTCAGACAGACGGTCAAACAGAGCAGGTAAACCAAATCCTTGAAGACTTGCTATGGCTCTGTGCCTTGGACTTAAAGTCAAGTTGGGACATGCATCTACCGTTAGTCAAATTTGTATACAATAATAGCTATCGATCCAGCATTCAAATGGCGCTGTATGAGGCATTTTATGGGAGAAAGTATAGATTCCCTATCTGTTGGGATGAAGTTGGTGAACGATAAATTTTTGGTCCGGAGCTCATAGAACAAACCGTCAAAAAGATCTGTTTGATCCTCGAACGGTTGAAGGTAATACAAAGCCATTAGAAAAGTTACTCAGACGTGCACCGTTGACCTCTTGAGTTCTTAGAAGGCGATCATATATTTCTCAAGGTCTCGTCCATGCAAGAAGTTACCAGATTTGGAGCAAAAGGGTAGCTAAGCCCAAGATTCGTCGGCCCGTTTGAAATACTTAAACGAGTCACCCCAGTCGCATATTAGATTGTCCTGCCACCGTCATTATCTGAAGTGCACAATATCTTTCATGTTTCACAGCTTAGGAAGTACGTGTATGATCCGAGTCATGTGGTGGATCTTGATCAACTGGACTTGAAGGAGGACTTGATGTATGTTGAACACCCTGTGCGAATCTTGGATCAAAAGGAGAAGCTGCTTCAAAGTCGTTCGGTTCCTCTCGTGCGCGTACTTTAGAGAAATCATTCGGTCGAAGAGTCGATATGAGAGATTGAGTCTGAGATGAAGAAAAAGTTTCCTTCATTATTTCATAGTGGTAGGTTCTATTCCTAAATTTTAAGGACGAAACTTCCAATTAGTTGGTTAGGATGTACTGCCCCATTCCCCCTTTTCGGGGAGTGCGACTAAGAAATACTGTCGGTATCATTCGATTGTGATAGATTGAATCAAGATCTTTTTCTCGTTATGGATTTGGTTATTCGAAATCGATTCCCATATTTAGTGGACCGTGCCCCAAGGATGGACTTAGCGGCAAAGTCAAGAGGGACCTTGTTGCTTTTGTACTTTTGAGTTAGTTTTCGGATTTGTGTTTTCTTGAACGGTTTCGAAGGATTTCATTGCTTTCGTTCATTGAACAGCATTTTTGTTTCGATCTTGGAAAGAGGATAAGAGGTATTGATCATCTGTTTGTGGTAATGCAGGTGATCGTGCAGTAGGGGTCGCGCGAGCGGAGTCTTGAAGCCCCCCTTTTTTCTTTCCTCTCTCCACCAACTTATGAGTGACTATAATTTGATTTAGTTTACCCTTCTTCCAAGTATTAACATATAAAATCTTCCCTTCTTGATTGTTCCGATCCAAGGATACCATAATAACTAAAATATGTCAATCTAAAATAAAATATACTTGGATTACTTTTGCTTGTGAATCAACTTGTGAACGATTACTTTGTTGCATGCTAGTTTGTTTGAAATGTTCTTTAATCATGTTTCAATTCTAGTTAGAATATATATAATTCTTCTATTATTGAGCTATGTATAGAACACATCTTGCTATGCAATAAACTGATCAGGGAGACTATGCAAAACAGATCATGCCATGTTACTTGTCTCGTGCTTGTGTTGCCTTGAACTGCCTTGATTGATAACTTAGAAAACTTCGCTTGGTCACGAACAACTTATGCATAAGGTCTTAGTTTCTGCGGACGGTCGCTGGGACACTGGCACAGATCCAATCCGGACGGAACTCCCTGATAGTCGTCTGCTTCGGACGGGATAGCCTGTGACGCCACTGTTTCATGCATTGCATGTCATTCCATCCCGAGACTATAACTCGTCCACTATGGCAACGTGCCAGAGATCCCCTCGTATATTTAAACTGTGCAAGCTAACTATGTCTTCGTGTCAGGAAAGGTCATGGCAAGTATTGTGCAGGTGGTTCATACGGGCAGGTAAAAGTCATCGAGCGGTGATATATTTATTTCAGTAAAATTCTATATCTATTGCATGTTTGTAAATTGAACTAAGACAACATAGAAATACCACATAATAACTTGTATGCTCCAGATAAACAACGTGTTGAATGGTATAGTTGGGTTAGCTCGCCTTCACCAGTGCATTTTGATGTACTGACCCTCGTTGCAACAGGTTCCCCGTGCCAGGGCGATCCTGTAAAGAGCTTAGCGACTTTCCAATCCGGTCCACCTACCGGCACGCCCTGATCGTGCCTTCGAAGAGACATTTTGGAGTTTCCATGAGCTCGTGCACATACCTTATGCAGCTCCGTGGAAAGGCGATAGCTTCGCTTGAAGGTGTCTATAGCTTTAAAATTTTAGTAAAAGAATGTAAGGTATATGACGGTTATCTTATTTTGTGTCCACTTTTGTAAGCCCGTGAGGAAACCATCTGACTCGTTCAAGAGTTTATAAAAGATGTTTATTATCAATAAAGAGAACTTTTCCATATTTTAATATTGTGTTCAATTACCTACGTACTCTGAATATGTGCTCGTTATATCAAAATACCTTAGCCTTGTGCGATGCGTAACCTAGGCACCATGACATCACGTCCGGGGGACGAATATCGATTCCATGGAATTGTGATGTGACAGTACTAGTGGTTAAGTTCATGTAAATGTCAATTGTAGGTAATTTAGAGTTAAGGATAGGAAGAGATGAGAAAGGGTGAGTATCTGTGATAACTTGGTATTAGAGCAGTGTGCATTTTGCAATAGGAAATAAGGTTGTAAGGGTGTGTTCAGGTCAAAGGAAGTTGGTTATCAGAGTATCAGATAAAGGGTTGTGTACTAGAATGAAGAGGTAGGGTTTTCCTGAAGCTCACTGCAGGTGAACTGAAGGGAGCAGCAACAACACAAGCTGCACTCGAAGACTGCAATGCACTGTGTGCAAATTGTAGTGCCTGCAAGGGAGTTGGAGGACACTTGTTGCTGTGCAACTTGGGAGGTATGTACCATCATGTTTCAGTTGGGGCTCGGGTAGCAGATAACTGGGTCTGCTATGGGTGTACTCGAGGGAGAAGCAGTGTCATTTAAGGGTGTCAGGATATGTTAGCTAGGTACACTGATGCATCTACAGGCCAATGGTGGTGTGTTAGTGTGACATTGATGGTATCAGTCGAGTATCATTAGAGTTAGTTATGGGTAAGTGAGTGGGGATATTAGTTATTAAGTTAGATTTGGGTTGCGGTTGGAATACAATTATGAAATGTAATCCATTGTGATATGCTCACATTTCCATTCAGGTATTGGTAAGGGTTGAAGAAGGCCTGCTACCCTTTGGTGTTCTGCTTTCACTTGCTGACAGACAAGACATCTGGATACAAATTTAGCAATATCTTATTTATTCCATGCCACCAAATTTTTTGTTTTAAATTCTTATACATCTTACTACTTTCTAGATGGATGAAATATTGAGAGTTATAAGCTTCTGTTATGGCCTCTGTTCTTAAATTTCTACTGGGCACACACAATCGATCCCTAAATCTCAGCGGTCCATCTGAATGCTTTATCATTACGGTCTGGAGTCCTTCTTCTGTTTGTTTCCATACCTTCTAAAATTTAGAATCTCTTTATTGAGCTTACTTGATTCTGTCTACTAGGGAGGACTGTACTTGTAAATTTTCCCATAAACCTTCTGATATTGGATATATTGCTTCGGTTTCTATCTTTCTTAAGTCTCCAAAAATTTCCTTTGGGGTACTCATAAAAATGCCATTGGTCTTCTGCTCAAAGCATCTGCCACTTTATTTGCTTTACCTGGATGATATTCTAATTCCATATCAAAATCTTTAAGTAATTCCAACCATCTCCTTTGCCTCATATTTATTTTCTTCTGAGTAAACACATACTTCAGACTTTTGTGATCTGTATATATCTCGATTCTTTCTCCATATAAGTAATATCGCCATAATTTAAGTGCAAATACTATAACTGCGAGTTTCCAATCGTGAGTTGGATAATTTCTCTCATGCTGCTTCAGTTGTCGAGAGGCATATGATATAACTCTTCTATGCTGCATTAATACACAACCTAGCCCTTTACCCGACGCATCACTATATATCTCATATCCTCCTGATCCCTATGGTAATGCTAGTACAGGTGCCAAAATACATCTTTCCTTTAGTTCATCAAAAGCTACTTGACATTTCTCCGTCCAATTGAACCTCTCTTCTTTTAGGGTCAGCCGTGTTAATGGCTCTGTGATTCTTGAATTTTTTTTCCATGAATCTCTTATAGTATCCAGCTAATCCCAAGAAACTTCGATTTTTTGCTACAGATTTTGGTGTTGGCCAGGATTTAACAGCTTCTACCTTCTTTGGATCAACTGAAATACCTTCTCCACTGATAATATGGCCTAGAAATTATATATGATTTAACCAAAATTCATATTTACTGAGTTTAGCATATAATTGCTCCTGCCTTAGAGTTTGCAATATTACCCTCAGATGCTCCTCATGTTCTTTCTTATTTTTTGAATATATAAGAATGTCGTCAATGAATACAATCACGAATTTATCCAAATATTGATAAAATATCCGATTCATCAGATCCATAAATATAGCAGGAGCGTTAGTTACCCCAAATGGCATAACTAGAAACTCGTAATGTCCATAACGAGTACTAACCAAGGTTAGCTATCTTTTTAATTGTTAAATTAAATTTTGAGGACAAAATTTCTCCAAGGAGGGTAAAGTGTCATAACTGTTATTTTATTTATTTATTTATTTAATTACAAATCATTTCTATTTTTATTTGATATATATATATATATATATCTACATAGTTAGATTAATGTAAATATCAATTTACAAATTGGCTTTATCCAAATACTTGGATTGTGAAGGGGGCTTAATGCATAAAACCCAAAATAATGGGGGGGGGAGAGAAATCAACAGCAACCTCTCCTTAACTCACCACCCTTCTTTACACATGTAGTCACCATTCTCCTTCTTTATTTCCAATGGAACACATGTTTCCATTTCCTTCCTCTTTCCTTCCCCATGAGACCTAACCCCATCCATTAAATGGCCTAACCAGCAGCCAATCTCTTTTCATCTCCACCTTCTTCTTCATTTTCGTCAACCCCCTTCCTCCTCTCCCTACCTTTAGCCTACTGCTGCTACTGTGTCTGCTGTTACTGCTGCTACTGTGCCTGCTATTGCTGCTGTAGCTGCTGCGGCTGCTGTTGCTGCCGTCCGCCTCCCGCTGTGCTGCCTTCCGCCGCCTGCTGCGCTGCCGTCCGCCGCACCATCGTCCGTCGTGCCACCTGCCGCCGACCTTCGTGCCACTGTCGCAGGACACTGCCGCCGCCGCCGTTGCAGGACACCGCCGTCCGCCGCGTCACCCGCCGACCTCCTCCCCTCATATTTCTACAACTCCTCCTCCCTCTTCCCAAACCTAGGTACTCCCCTCTTCTTCCCCAATTTTTCTTCTAAATTCAATTTAGAATATAGCTTGATCTCAAAAACTTCTTGGATTAGGAATATAGAGAGGAATCAAGCACCAATTTAGAAACTTTTGGAAGAACCCTAGGTTGCTCAAGCAAGGCAAGTCCTCACCCTTGCTTCCCTTTCATTTTGGTTCATTTCCTTTTGGTTGAATTAGGGATTATATTTAATGGATATTTTAAGAATTGGAACAAGTTGAAATATAAAGGAATGAGTATATGAACATATATACGGTATGGACACATGGACACACGTATCATGACACACAAAGTAGGACACAAAATGGATACCACAATTATTTATAGATATGTTTATATATGTACTTAATTAGCTCCATAACTAACTAGTTCATATATATATATATATATATATATATATATATACATGGGTGTATGTGTGTTTCTTTTTCTATGATGGATGAGTGTTAGAACATAAAAAAATTGATATTGTATATACATTTAATTAGATGATGTGGTTTTAGTTGATATATATATATATATATATATATATATATATATATATATATATATATATATATATATATATATATATATATATATATATATATATATATTGTTGTGTCTAATTTAGATATATAGACATAAATAGACCTATGGTCGGATGGCGCTAGGGATAACCTTTAGAATTAGCTATGAAGGTTATACATTTAAACATATGAAGTGTAAGAACTATTGATTAATGGATATATATTATAACCTAAAATATTATATACTACGAGAGTTATACATTCTTAAAATGATATATATGCTTTAGGCTATATTTAGTCTAGTTTTGAATAAGTAAGTTGATATTGTATCAATTTATTATAATAAATTTAATTTGTCCATATTTAAATTATACCTATTTTGGTATATCTCGTTATAATTATTTAGTTGGAATATGTATTTTATATGTACCATATATTAGGGTAACTTTAGTATTTAGTTCTAGCTAAAATTATTATTCTTGTTTCATAAAAACTAGTATATAGTATACAAAATGTGCATGGGTTAATTTGGTTATACAAAAGTTTAAGCCTTTAAGATAAAATTTAATAACCAAATTCTATCATATATAGTTAAATTCTTTCATTCATTATATATTAAGGATTGTGAATTTAATTGCTTTACTGAAAATTATGGGTTGTTTGAAGTTTGTGCAGCATTGGAAGAAACCATTACATAATAAATAAATAAGTAAATAGCTAGCTTGTTAAGGTATGAAAGAAGCTTCCTATTGTGATTATTTTCATATATCTATTGTGTGTGTTTCGGTGTTGAGAGTTGCTCCACCGAAGGGGTCGGCAAATCCGAAAATTCTACGGAGGGTTGCTCCGAGTCATATATAAATTGTTAAATTTTTGGAGCTCGAAAATCAAAGGAGACACTGCCAAAATTTTTAAGAATTTCGGGAGTTAACCAAATTTTAATATCCAGAAATATTATCGATGTTTGTAAACACCCGGATTTTTTTAAAAATTAAAAATAAATTTTATGGAATTTTCTGAGATTTTTTAACTAATTAAAATAAATGCTCTTCTGAAATAAAATTTTTAAGTATTAAATTAAATATTAAAATATTATGAAAATAATATTTTTGGATGTAAAATAAATAATTAGACTTACTGCAATTTTTTTTGAAATTTATTGGACCCCAGAACTATTTTTAAAAGACCTAAAAAAATTTATGTTTTAATTAAACTAAAATAAACAGAATTGAACCAACCGGTTTAACCCTGAACCGGACTAACCCTGAACAGGTTTAAACCTGAACCGACCTAACCCTAGTGGGTCAGATTCGAATTTGAACCCGCTGACCCGACCAGCTAAAACCCTACCCGTTTGAACCCTTCCTTTCCCCGATCCCACAGCCGCCTGTTCAATCCCCAACCGCCTCCGACGCTCCGCTGCCCCACCTTCCAACCGTCCTAACCTACTCACCTCCCCGTGCTGCCTCGCCTCCCCGCGTTGATCTCCCTCCCCTAACCGGCCGCCACCACTACCACTATAAAACCCCCCAAGCCGACCCATCTCCAACCAGCCACCGCCACCCTCTCCACTGCCATCTCCGGCCACCCTCACACCCTGACCCTCGTCGTGACCAGAGGACCCCGCCGAGTTCCCCTGCCACCGCCAACACCGACGACCTCCGCCGCCGCCATCAGCCACAGCAGCTGAGCACCTCCGTAGCCGCGTCACGCCATCGCGAAAACGTATTTTTCAGTCGATACCTACCCCTATTCAGGTGAGTGTTTCTCTCTCCTCTCTGCCTCATTTTCTATTCTTTTGAAACGTGCGCGTACCCTACGTGACCCTCTCGAACCCCGTGCAACTCGTTCGGGGTATCGTGTCCTGTGTCGATCGTAAACTTCGAAGCAAAATCAGAAAAATAAACCCCCAATTTTTGAAAATCAGAAATTGTCCCGAACTCCCCAGTTCATGACCATTTTGCGACCAACCTCTTAAATGTTTTCAAAATTGGCTTGGACAATAATTTAGACCACTTGACCAAGTTTTAAATCCTGTTTTTAGTTTATTTTATTATGCTGTAGTTTGTAATTAATTCGAGGGTAAAAATGACCAAAATATTGGTTATTTAAAAATACTGATTTTCTCGGAACTGGGTGCGCCCCGCTAAACCAGGCGACTTGGTCGTATGCGAACTTCACCAAAAGGTGCGCACTGTCAATACGGACGTGTGGGATTTCACGAAAGTTGATTTGGATGTGCGTGCACACCGAAATTAACGCGTATCCGTCGACAACGCCCCGTATCGGCCATGTTCTGAAACTCATTGTAACTTCGTGTACGCTCATCGTATCGAAATAAAACTTATGCTATTGGACTCGTAGCGATACGCTGGTCCTGTGACCCAAGTTTGGTTCGATTCTGAGAACGTTGACAAAATCCTGTATCGTGGACCCCACGGCTCCACTTGACGGACAATTTTGTGATCGGCTCATCGAAATCCAGTTCTGGATATTCTGTTGGGTTCGTATCACCGTTCTGGACTTATAGATATTAAGTGTGACAAATTTGGGGAACATTGTCTCTAGCACGTTTCTCGGTGCGAAGTGGGCCACATGTGGACCCCGCTTTGACCAGAAACTGTCATTTTTGCCCCTGTGTCCAAATTGGACTTATGGACATACAATTCTAGCTATTTGATATCTTCTGAACATGATGATAATATTTATTTCAGTATTCGGAGGAGTACCTGCAGATTCCGCTGATACCGGAGCAGCAGTTGGAATCCAAACCCCAGGCAAGTGTACCTTGCCATACTTTCAGTAAATTGATTATTAATATTCTTTTGATTTATTCTGAGTTATAACTATTCAACCTAGGACCGTGTGATATTACTTAACGTCTGAATAATATTCGGGTGTCAACGCCGTACGCGGAGTTGTGTAACGTCACCTAGAGATGGATATCGAGATACTATACATTTTCGTGCTTGCATCATCAAGTACGTCATACCACAGGACACCTGACACTGTTTATGAGACAGAATCTTTCTGAGATATTCATGGTAATTCTGTATAGGCTACAAGATTTATGACATAGACTTTATATATATCCATAGCTATCAGACGACTTGCTGCATTAGTTATGATCTTGCGTGACATGGACATGAGACGTCGTGGACATGAGACATGTGATTACATTGGGTGGAGAGAGACACACAGACTGCATACTAATTTTATATATGTATTTATTATTGTGAGGCCGTAGACTCTACATCAGAGCTAGGCACATTACGTGATATTACTGCTACCGGCTCCCCGACACAGAGCTTGTAGTGGTCTCAGCCTGAGTACTAGTGATGCTCTCACTTGCATTTCACATAGCTGGTTACATAGTTTATCCTATTATTTTATTTATTATTGCACTGTATTTATTTTGGTTTGAGTTATCCTTGTACCTTGCTATGTCCCCTGAGGACCTGGATCCGGATTATGTCCCCAGGTATAGCAGAGGAGTTCTATCCCGAGGTATATGGGACAGGAGCAGAAGCATAAACAGGAACATGAGAAGACACTGGAGCTGAACCGATCCCCGAGCACGAGGTGATGGCCGAGGATTTCTTCTGAGTATCTGTTATCTATGCTCAGTATTTGCTATTATTATACTCTTTTATTTCTGGTCTGTTGAACCATTGTATCAGACTTATTATCGAGTTGTTCTCCGATTTACTTTATTGAGACTTGGCGATGGTTATATTTCATTTTGCTGATATAGATCATATTATTCTTCCATTGATGAGATTAGATTGTGACATGTTTAGTAGACCTTTATTATTGTTTTACAGCTTAAGTACACCTTGATGGGTCCATTAAATTGGGTTTGTCCATTAGTGTGTGCTGCTGGTCATTACCACGTGTCTAGTCCCTTGGTATTTTGGGACTGGGGCGTGACAATGTTCCTAACCCTAAACTTTATTTGATATATATATATATATATATATATATATATATATATATATATATATATATATATATATATATATATATATATATATATATATATATATTAGCAACAGACCACCGACAACTTTAATTGACTTATGTAAACACCCGAATTTTTTAGAAATTTAAAATATAAATTTTTGAGATTTTTCTGTATTTTTTAACTAATTAAAATAAATATTTTTCTGGAATTAAATAAATTTTATGATTTTATTCAATATTAAAATATTATGAGAATAATATTTTTGAGTGTTAAATGAATAAATAGACATACTGTAATTTTTTTAGAATTTATTAGACCCAAAAATTATTTTTAAAGACCTAAAAATATAAGTTTTAAATAACCCAGAATAAATCAGATTAAACCAAGCCCTAATTAAACCGAACCCTTAATTAAACCAAACCAACCCAATTGAACCGTCTGAACCCAATCCTACTTGATCGGGTCGAATCTAAACCCGACCCGACCCAAAACCCGACCTGACCTGTTATTAAGTGCTACAGTAACCGACGAAAAATTATTTCCCTGACGAACCGCTGAATCCCTCCGCCGAACCGGCGCCTTCTGTAACCGCTGCCACCGTCGATTCGTCTCACCGACCGGTGACCCGACCCCTCGTCTCCCCGCCGAGACCCCTCTGGTCCGCCTTCCCCAAACGGTCGGCCCCCACCTCCACTATAAAACCCACCACCGCCATCACCATCACCATCCGCAGTCACCGCCTCTCCGGCCACCCAACTCTGTCGTGACCTCGACCACTCCGACAACGTCCCTCCGCCGCGAGCCCGAGGCTCCGGCAAAGACCCCGCCGACCCCAGCGCCGACCAGCAGCCATCGCAGCAACCGTCACCACCGCCGTTTCTCGCCGCGTCGTCCTATCGCAAACAACATCAAGGTACCCGTCTTCCTGTGCGTAACTCTCTGTACATAGATTCGTATTTCGTTCTGTCGAATCCTACGCGTAGACCGCGTGACCCCCTCAAAACTCATGCAATCAGTTCGGGGTATCGCGTCCTGTGTTGGTCGCAAACTGCGACGCAAATAGAAAAAATAACCCCTATTTCTGAAAATTCAGAAATTGGTCCCGAACTCACAAGTTCACGACTGTTTTGCGTGCAACCAGTTAACTAAGTCTGAAATTCACTTAAACAGTAATTTAGATAACATAACCAAGTTTTAAACCCTGTATTTAGTTTAACTTATTGTGTTGTTGATTGTAATTATTTCGCGGGTAAAATTGACCAAAATTTTGGTTAAGTAAAACCCAAATTTTCCCGGAACTGGGTGCGCCCCGCTAAATGATGCGACTTGGTCATGTGCGAATTTTACCGAAAGGTGCGCACCGTCAATACGGACGATAGAATTTCGTGAAAGTTGATTTGGATGTGCGTGCACGCCGAAATCAACGTATATACGTCAAAATTGCCCTATATCGGCCATGTTCTGAAACTCGTTGTAACTTCGTGTGTGCTCATCGTTTCGAAATAAAACTTACGCCATCAGACTCGTAGCGATACGTTGGTCCTGTGACCCAAGTTTGGTTCGATTCTGAGAACGTTGACAAAATCCCGTATCGTGGGCCTCACGGCTCCACTTGACGGGCAATTTTGTGATCGGCTCATCGGAATCCAGTTCTGAATATTGTGTTGGGCTCGTATCATCGTTCTGGACTGGTAGACACTAAGTTTGACAAATTTAGAAAACTTTGTCTCTGGCACATTTTTTGGTGCGAAGTGGGCCACATGTGGACCCCATTTTGTCCAAAAATTGTCAATTTTGTCCCTGTGTCCAAATTGGACTTATGGATAGGCAATCCTAGGTATTTCATATCTTCTGAACATGATGGTAATAATTATTTCAGCAACCGGAGGAGTACCTGAAGATCTTGCTGTGGCCGGAGCAACTGTTGGAATCCAAACCCCAGGCAAGTGTACCTTGCTAATCTTGTAGTACTTGCTTTATAATATTCCCTTAATTTATTTATATGATGTATCTGTTCAACCTAGGACCATGTGACATTACTTAACGTCCGAATAAGATTCGTGTGTCAACGTCGTACGTGGTGTTGTGTAACGTCAACTAGAGATTGATATCGCAACGCTATACATTTTCGTGCTTGCATTATCAAGTACGTCATACCATAGGACACATGACACTGTTCATGAGACATAATCTTCCTGAGTTATTCATGGTAATTCTGTATAGGCTTACAGGATTCGTGATATATATATATATATATATATATATATATATATATATATATATATATATATATATATATATATATATATATATATGCATAACTATTATTATGACTTGCTGCATTAGATATGATCTTGCGTGTTATGGACATGAGACGTCGTGGACATGAGATGTGTGATTACATTGGGTGGAGAGAGTCTTACCATATTAAAGGCTGATTATATTATATATATAGTTATTCTGGAGGTGCCTTAGGTTCTGACACAGAGCTTTGGCACATGTACTGGCCCTTCGAGATATAAATTGCTGCTATGGGTTTCCCCGACACATAGCCTATAGTAGTTTCAGCCTAAGTATGATTAATGCTCTCACTTGCATATCATATAGCTGGTTACATAGTTTACCCTATTGATTCATTTATTATTGTACTGCATTTATTTTGGCTTGAGTTATTCTTGTACCTTGCTATGTCCCCTGAGGACCTGGAATCCGGATTATGTCCCCAGGTACAGTAGAAGAGATCTACCCCGAGATATACGGGACATGAGCAGACGTTGGAGTAGTACTAGTACCAGAAGATGAGGTGATCACCGAGGATTTCTCCTGAGTATCTGATTTATTATACTCAGTTATTTCTATTGTTAGACTCTTATTTCCTGTCTATTGAACTGCTGTATCAAACTCTTTATCGGGTTGTTCCCCGAGATACTTATTGAGACTTGTTGATTATTATCTCATCCACTTGATTGAATCATTCTTGATTTCTATATCAGATTCGAATTTCTTGACTTGCATCCTGCCTTAATTTCTCTATGCGCCTCTTATTGTTTATTTTGGATGCAGAGTAATGGATCCAAGAGCAAGCGATGAGACTCCTGCAGGAACACCACAATGTGCTGTAGCCACCTACAAAGAAGATGGAGTGATGCCATTAAGTGGAGATCCCTCCACTCACCAAAGCAGTCAAGCAAATCAATATGCGTCAAGATTCTGACAAGACAATATCACACCATCACCGCAGTTTACTCCACTAATGCCTATTTTTCCACAAGGGCAGCCTCTGGACGGACAAAGATATTTCAAATGATCTACGCAATGATGCAAGTCCAACAGCAGATTCATCAAGAGGCTCAGCGTCACGAGGCAGAGAATCTGAGAAATTGTATAGTGACCGCATTATAGTAGGCGAACCTACCAGCTCAACGGCCATCGACGGGATCTATCACCGATTTTTGCCAGCTGAAGCCGGGCAATTTTTCTGGCAAGGAGGATCCCACTGAAGTTCATGATTGGCTCACAAACACTCGACATCAATTAGAAGCAGCTGAGCTTCCAAGAGAACGTTGGATGACTGTCGTCCGGATGCAGTTGACGGGCAACGCACATCACTGGTGGCTATCTGAGGAGACACGGCTCAGACCAGACCGAGTCACTTGGGAAGTGTTCTCTAGACTCTTTCAGGAGATGTACATTTCATCTATTGCTCGATCGGAACTTCGGGACAAGTTCAATCGCCTCACTCAAGACAATATGACAGTGGAAGAATATAATACGGAGTTCATTCGTCTGAGTCACTTCGCCCCTACACTGATCCTGACAGAAGAGGAGAAGGCTGAGAAGTTCTTCGACGGACTAAACTTTGAGCTACAGAGACTGATTGGCTCTGTTGTACCTACTTCATACTCGGACGTTCTTGCTACATTCCGACGCATGGAGCGCGTCACTAGGACAGAGTCCAGCCTAAAACGGCCGTTCATATTAGCACCAACTAGAGCATCACAAGAGGAGTCTACAAAGCGACAACAGATGAATCCACCACAGAGAGCATCTACACCACTAGTAATAATCCTTCCTACTTGTCATTACTGTGGCAAAGCAGGCCATCTCGCCAAGGAATGCCGACGCAGATTGGGATTATGTTTAGCATGCGGATCCCGTCAGCATTCGGTAAGGGATTGCCCTGAGCGTCGAGAAGGAGCACCAATGGTAAACCGACAAGCTTTACCAGCACCAGGAGGATATCAACCAAGGCCACCTTTGGTACCCCAGGCAGCACTATTTCAGCAGGCCCAACAACAGCAGAGGATGCCACAAGGACGCGGACAAGCTTTTACGATGACAATGGAAGACACGCAGACTCGAGGATTAGCGAATACGCGTAAGATTTAAGTTTTATCATAGCTATCTATTTCTAGTAATGCCTTAGCACTTGCCTGCTAATTCCTTTCCTTAGCCTTGAGTCTAGTATTTTGAACTTGTTAGTAATTGATACCCTAGTTTTCCTAAGCTGTAGTTTTTCTTGCCCTAACACGATTCCTTTACTCTTGAATTACCTAACTTTCATTGTCTAGGAAAATACTTTATTCCTTCCCTACGTGTTCTGCTTAACCATCATCCTTCGATTTCTCCTTGATCATGATTCTTTATCCTTTGTGTTTTGCTTCCAACATGCCTTGCAACCACGTCATCTTTTCTGACCAGTTATGTTTTCTTAATTGCGAGGACGTAATTATTTTAAGGAGGGTAGATTGTAAACACCCGAATTTTTCAGAAATTTAAAATATAAATTTTCGAGATTTTTCTGAATTTTTTAACTAATTAAAATAAATGTTTTTCTGGAATTAAATAAATTTTGTGGTTTTATTAAATATTAAAATATTTGAGAATAATATTTTTGTGTGTTAAATGAATAAATAGACATACTGTAATTTTTCTGGAATTTATTGGACCAAAAAACTATTTTTAAAGACCTAAAAACATAAGTTTTAAATAATCCAGAATAAACCGGATTAAACCAAGCCCTAATTAAACCGAACCGAACCCCTAATTAAACCAAACCAACCCAATTGAACCGTCTGAACCCAATCCTATTAGATCGGGTCGGATCTAAACCCGACCCTGTAGTGCCTCAAATCCCGATCCAACCGGGATGCGCACTATATAATTGGGCTTGTGGCTAGTCCATCTGAGTCGTAGCTTAGATCTTCGGCATCTTCTTGCCACGGACGAAATGCGATGATCCTTTCCAACTCATGGAAATACCTCTATTGAAACAAGTCCAATAGTTTTTGTGTTTTGGTTGCTTGGTTTTCTTGATTGCCGCTTTGGGATTTTGATTTGGTGTTGCTTTCGATTTGCTTGGTTTTCGCTGCTGGTTTTATCGTTTGGAGCTTTGGTTCTTGGGAAGTTCAGCAAGGAAGGATAAGCAAGGATTCTAACTCGGTGCTTATGCTGTTTCAGGTCCGCGTAACTGACGCTTGATCGTCGCTAGGCGGGATTTCTTGTTTCAGCATCTTTTCCCTTAACCAGTGAGTGGTTTGGACCCTTCTTTCCTACTTCTTTATGCCCACATCTCTAATGTTTCAAACGTTCACTCGATGATGCCCAGTTGGACGCCTAGGAAATCCTTAGCCACAATGCATGCCGGCCACTAAGAAAGGAGCATGGAAATTGTAGACTAGTTTTACTATATGCTTGCGCACCTTATAACTTGAGTTTGTTTGTAAAGGAAATTGGTTGCTGGTTGCGGCCTGGTGCCTCGAATAGAGTTTGGACCAATGGGATACCAAAATCGGAACACCGCTTGAGAAAATATGAACTATTGCATAAGATATATATTGCTGCTTTACTTCTTTTGTTTATTTCGATGCATTGTATGATATATGAATTGTTCATGCATTTGCATGGTCTGGGACAACTTGTGCACAAGGTTTGGCATTTCCTCGAAACGGCATTCCAGGGCACTGGAACCGTATCGATCCGGAGGGAAATATTTGATCGTGCTAGTCGCGATGCATTGCGGGACCTCCAGTAGGGCTTGCTACCCGGGCTGATAGGGCGCGCCGTAATGCTTGGAATAAGTCCCTAAGGTGTCGATCACACCAATGACCGCATAGAATAGAACACATGCTAATTTATTGTCTTGTGCAGATGGTAAGTATACTTGTGTTTCGTTGCAGGGAAGGCTTGCATCGGTTGAGTAAGCAACCGATGTACTTATTGGGTTTGATGTTATTTTCATTCCTATCAAAATATGCAACTGATATGAATTGAATTCACTTGCTTCTTTATAGAAAGATCATCTTAATGCATGCTCGCCCCTAATAAGCTAGTGTCGATTTAGTCGAGTGGGTTTATCCCGCTCACTAGTACGCTAGTGGATAGACGAGGAGGCGTTAGGAGCACCTCTATTTTGAAGTATAGTTGGAGTCAATTTATTTTGGAGGCTTGGACTTTCAATCTATACAAGGGCGTAATATATGAACGACGTGGACTATCTGATGGAGTGCTTCCTGCCTTTTGAGTTATCTTTTGTAATGCAAATCAAGTAGCCGAGAGGCGCATCAAATGTAAACTCTATGTAAATTACTCTGAATTATCAATAAAAAGCATGTTTCTTCCTATACTTGTGTTCAAATATCTGTGAATTAATTTCTAAATTGTGTTTCAAAATGAGTTCTTATCACTGCATATTCTTGTCTTGTGCGAGCGCAACTCCAGGCTGGCACGGTATCACGCCCCAGCGAGGACGATCGGTTTCGATAAAGGATCCAACGAGGACGATTGACCCATTCGGGATCGGGGCGTGACATATTGGTATCAGAGCACGACTTCACTTCCTTGGGATTTTAAAAGATAATATCGGAGTTTGATGCGCCTCTCAATTGAGTTGAATTTGGCGTCTGTTGCATGAGATAAATTGCCTATACAATGAGCCCATAGATATAAAATCTATCATTTTTGGAGTGTTGACAAGCTACTCTTTTTTGTATCCATGGCTAAGAAAAATACTGCAACTGCAAGCAGTGCATAACCCATTCAGAGCGATCCAGCAAGTTCTGGAGAATCCGGAGGAGCGAGTTCTACCGATATGGTCGAGCGGCTTATGCATCTCATGGAAGTGCAGCAATAACAAGCCGTTACTCAACAGGCGCATATTCAGGCGCAGTTTGCTGCTCAACAAAGCAGATGGATATCATGATGCAACTGATTGCATCCTTGGTACCCAGGAATGGGGGAGCTACGGTGACGCCTGTCACGCCGCCGGCGGTGGCGGTAGAGGATGAGTCAGAAGAAACACAGCCTCCAGCTAGGAATACAAGCCAAGCAGCAGAGTTCACTAAAATGCATCCACCAACGCTCAACGGACGAGCAGAACTGGACATGGTGATGGGATGAATTGCAAAGCTGGAAGGACTCTTCAATCTGGTTGGCATTAGGGGATCCAAACGAGTGGCCTGTGCATCGGTTCAACTGGAACTGCGTGCACATGATTGGTGGGAAGCCACTAAGCAAGAGATTTATGATGTCAATCCTAATTGCAAAATCACCTGAAAAATGTTCAAATCTACCTTCATTGAACAATATATTCCCAGGCCGTGCGGCAACAGAAGAAAGACGATTTTAGCAATCTAGTACAAGAAAGTATGTCTGTTGACGATTATGACTCAGTGTTCGCTAAACTGGCAAAATTTGTCGGGCACTTCTTGCCTAACCAGCAGGTGTGGTGCTATCGTTTTCAGAAAGGTTTGAATGACGATTTGCGTAGGGATGTTGTCAATCAAAAATTTTAAACCTACAAGGAATGTTACGAAGCTGCCCTGAATAGCGAGTGGATCTTTGGGCGCAATCCCCCAAAGGTCGATGTACAAACCCCCCGTACCAACAACAGCAAGCGACCTCAGGAAACGGGAGGGTCTGGGGCACAAAAGCGTCCACACACATCATAACACAGGGGTCCATCCCAGGCACCGTACTGCCATAGATGCGGCAAATTAGGGCATCGAGTGAATGAGTGCCGAGTTGTTGGGTATTTTAAATGTGGTCATCTGGACCACAAGGCTTTTGACTGTCGAGATCCATGACCGATGGTCAGGCCACAGCCAAATCAGAACAATGGAAATCAGAACAAGGGGCCTTCAGCAAATAGTGCCAATGCTGTGCCAGTGAACCCACGACACCAGGGTGCTCAAGGCCGAGTCTATGTACTGACTCGGGATGAGGCATCCGTCTCTGATACTGTCGTGACAGGTACTTTACTTTTCAGAGAATTGCGCACTAGTCTTATTCGATCCAGGTGCTACGCATAGTTTCATATTTGCTAATTTTACTGTTGAGCATAAATTAGCTTCTACTCTTTTAAATATGAATCTTTGCGTGAGTACCCCTTCGGGAGTCGACATGCCCGCCCATGCGATCTGTAGGGATGGTTATATTTGCATAGGAGGAAGGAAGCTTTCCTTAGATGTCATTGTATTAGACATTAAGGATTATGATATTATTCTCGGGATGGACTGGTTGGGTGCTTGCCATGCAACAATCGAGTGCGCGGAGAAGCGAGTCGTATTCCGTCTACCCGGTGAGGCAGACTTCTACTATTCGTGCAGCGCTGCACTGAAGAGGGCAATAGTGATATCAGCAATTTTGGCTAGGCGTATGCTACATTCGGGCTGTGAAGGGTACTTAGCCTTTGTTCGAGACACCCGGCAGGAAAGTGCAGATGCAGCTCAGGTTGAAGTTATAGCAGATTTTCTCGACGTATTCCTGGACGAGTTGCCTGGAATGCCTCCTGATCGTGAGATCGAATTCTCTATTGACACCTTTCCGGACTCGCGACCGATATCGAAGGCACCTTATCGAATGGCCCCAGCAAAGCTGAAGGAACTGAAGGTACAGTTACAAGATCTGTTGGACCGATGATACATTCGTCCAAGCGTTTCTCCATGGGGCGCTCTGGTGCTGTTCATGAAGAAAAAGGATGGATCCATGTGGCTGTACATTGACTACCGAGAACTGAATAAGGCTACCGTGCGGAACCAGTACCCATTGCCAATGATAGATGACTTGTTTGATCAGCTCCAAGGTACAACAGTTTTCTCTAAAGTTGATCTCAGGTCAGGCTATCACCAGTTGAAAATCAAATCTGATGATGTTCAAAAATCTGCATTCAGAACCCGATATGGACACTATGAATTTCTTGTGATGTCGTTCGGCTTGACGAACGCCCCTGCAGCTTTTATGGATCTGATAAATCGAGTGTTTCGGCCGTTTGTGGTCGTGTTCATTGACGACATACTAATCTATTCCAAGAACGAGACAGAGCACAAGGAACACCTGAAGACCGTACTGTAGACATTATGAGAGCATCAGTTGTTCGCTAAGCTCAGCAAGTGTGAGTTTTGGTTGAACAGCGTGGCATTCCTTGGACATGTTATCTCGGCAGAAGGCGTCGTCGTAGACCCAAAGAAGATAGAGGCGGTGGTGGACTGGAAGCAACCTACGTCAGCCAGCGAAGTTCGAAGCTTTCTGGGCCTAGCAGGATACTACCGTAGGTTCGTGAAGGATTTTTCTAAACTGGCCTCGCCTTTGACTCGCCTTACTCAGAAAGGGATTGCATACAAATGGGGTGATGACTGCGAAGCCAGCTTTTGGGAACTTAAGCGGCGTCTTGTTTTAGCTCCAATTCTTGCACTTCCAAATGGGGCAGAGGAGTTTCAGATATACAGTGACGCTTCAGGACTCGGCTTAGGGTGTGTGCTTATGCAAAGGGATAAGGTAATATCGTACGCCTCCAGCCAACTGAAGCCGCACGAGAAAAACTACCCGACATATGACTTGGAATTGGCGGCAATTGTATTTGTACTGAAGTTGTGGAGGCATTATCTTTATGGTGTTGCTTACAAAATCTTCACAGATCACAAGAGCCTCAAGTATCTATTCATCCAATGGGAACTGAACCTCCGGAAGCAGCGTTGGCTAGAACTGATTAAGGACTATGACTTGACGATCGCATATACAACGGGCAAGGGAAACGTCGTTGCTGATGCTCTGAGTCAAAAGCACGTAGGCTCATTATCCATAAACAATCGTTTACTTTGGGATCTAGAGGCGATGGGCTTCGAGTTTCGAGTTCGGCACCAAGGAGTGTAGCTGGCACCACTCTATCTTGAACCGAGTTTACGTGATAGAATTAAATCTGCTTAGGAGGGCGATCAGTTCCTAGTGAAGGTACGCAGACTGATCTCAGTGGGAAAGACGTATGACTTTATGGCAGGCGAAGATGGGGCCTTGCAGATGAAAGGGAGGCTATGTGTTCCTAGCGACCCAGAACTCCGAAAGAAAATTACGGCAGAGGCACACTATGCGAAGTATTTCTTGCATCCGAGGAGCACTAAGATGTACATGGACTTACGCAGGACCTTCTGGTGGCACGGTATGAAAAGGGATGTGGCAACCTTTGTGTCACAGTGCATGGCCTTTCAACAGGTGAAAGCTGAACATCAAAGGCCCGGCGGGGAGCTGCAGAACCTCGCTATTCCCGAGTGGAAATGGGACAACATCACTATGGATTTTATTGTGGGATTTCCGAAGACGCCACGGGGGCACGATGCGATTTGGGTCATAGTTGATCGTTTGACCAAATTGGCCCACTTCCTCCCTATAAAAGTTACTTAGAGCGTCGATCGGTTAGTACAGATTTACATAGACGAGATTGTTCGATTACACGGAGTACCTGCCTCAATCGTCTCTGACTGTGACAGACGCTTCTTATCTCATTTTTGGACAAGCCTACAGACTGTCATGGGAACCAAGCTAAAGTTCAGTACCGCATACCACCCGCAGACTGACGGACAGACAGAAAGGACAAATCAGATACTTGAAGATATGTTACGGCTGTGTGCAATCGATTTGAAGACTAGTTGGGACACACATCTTCCATTGGCGGAGTTCGCGTACAACAATAGCTACCAATCGAGCATTCAGATGGTACCGTACGAAGAACTCTATGGGCGCAAGTGTCGATCTCCAATCTGTTGGGACGAAGTCGGCGAGCGGCAGGTACTCGGGCCAGAGCTGGTGGAACAGGCAGTTGAGAAAGTTCGTTTGATTCGAGAAAGACTCCGCACTGCGCAGAGCCGACAGAAAAGCTATGCCGATGCTCATCGTAGACCTTTGGAGTTCATGGTCGGGGATCATGTCTTCTTGAAAGTGACGCCGATGCGTGGGGTGATGCGTTTCGACGTGAAGGGCAAACTGAGTCCCAAGTTTGTCGGCCCCTTTGAAATACTGGAATGAGTGGCAGTTGTGGCATACCGGATTGTGCTACCTCCCGCCTTGGCTGAAGTGCATGACGTATTCCATGTTTCTCAACTTCGGAAGTATGTGCATGACCCGAGTCATGTGGTTAGCTTCGAACAATTGAAACTGCGCACGGATTTATCATACTCAGAGGAGCCGGTGCAGATTCTGGATCGTAAGAAAAAAGTACTTCGCAACCGTACAATATCCTTGGTTTGCGTGCTATGTCGGAACCAATCAGTTGGGGAATCAACTTGGGAATTGGAGTCAGAGATGAAGGAAAAGTATCCTTTATTGTTCTTTCAGTCGGAGTTAAGGCCTTGTTCTTAAGTTTCGGGACAAAACTTTTTCTTAGTGGTATATTATGTAGTGCCTCAAATCCCGATCCGACCGGGATGCGCACTATATAATTGGGCTTGTGGCTAGTCCGTCTGAGTCATAGCTTAGATCTTCGGCATCTCCACGGACGAAATACGATGATCCTTTCCAACTCATGGAAAGGCCTCTATTAAAACAAGTCCAATAATTTTCGTGTTTTGGTTGCTTGGTTTTCTTGATTGTCGCTTTGGAATTTTGATTTGGTGTTGCTTTCGATTTTCTTTGTTTTCGCTGCTGGTTTTATCGTTTAGAGCTTTGGTTCTTGGGGAGTTCGGCAATGAAGGATAGGCAAGGATTCTA
The DNA here is from genome assembly GCA_036927795.1 of Iris macrosiphon. NCBI lineage: Eukaryota > Viridiplantae > Streptophyta > Magnoliopsida > Asparagales > Iridaceae > Iris > Iris macrosiphon. Next base: position 24,064,917 of record JAYESA010000006.1, on the reverse strand, counting down.
ACTCGATGCTCGTGCTGTTTCAGGTCCGCGTAACTGACGCTTGATCGTCGCTAGGCGGGATTCCTTGTTTCAGCATCTTTTCCCTTAACCAGTGAGTGGTTTGGACCCTTCTTTCCTACTTCTTCATGTCCACATCTCTAATGTTTTAAACGTTTACTCGATGATGCCCGATTGGACGCCTAGAAAATCCTTAGCCACAATGTATGCCAGCCACTAAGAAAGGAACCTGGGAATTATAGACTGGTTTTACTATATGCTTGCACACCTTATAACTTGAGTTTGTTTGTAAAGAAAATTGGTTGCTGGTTGCGACCTGGTGCCTCAGATAGAGTTTGGACCTATGGGATACCAAAATCGGAACACCGCTTAAGAAAATATGAACTATTGTATAAGATATATATTACTGCTTTACTTCTTATGTTTATTTCGATGCATTGTATGATATATGAATTGTTCATGCATTTGCATGGTCTGGGACAACTTGTGCACAAGGTTTGGCATTTTCTCGAAACGACATTCTGGGACACTGGAACCGTATCGATTCGGAGGAAAATATTTGATCGTGCTAGTCGCGATGCATTACGGGACCTCCAGCAGGACTTGCTACCCGGGCTGATAGGGCACGCCGCAATGCTTGGAATAAGTCCCTAAGGTGTCGATCACACCAATGACCGCATAGAATAGAACACATGCTAATTTATTGTCTTGTGCAGATGGTAAGTATACTTGTGTTTCGTTGCAGGAAAGGCGTGCAACGGTTGAGTAAGCAACCGATGTACTTGTTGGATTTGATGTTATTTTCATTCCTATCAAAACATGCAACTGATATGAATTGAATTCACTTGCTTCTTTATAGAAATATTATCTTAATGTATGCTCGCCCCTAATAAGCTAGTGTCGATTTAGTCGAGTGGGTTCATCCCCCTCACCAGTACAAGTTGACTACTGACCCACGTTGTGGGCAACTATTTCAGGCACTCAGGCGGTGCAATGTTAGTGGATAGACGAGGAGGCGTTAGGATACCTCTATTTTGAAGTATAGTTGGAGTCAATTTATTTTGGAGGCTTGGACTTTCAATCTATACAAGGGCGTAATGTATGAACGACGTGGACTATCTGATGGAGCGCGCCCTGCCTTTTGAGTTATCTTTTGTAATACAAATCAAGTAGCCGAGAGGTGCATCAAATATAAACTCTATGTAAATTACTCTAAATTATCAATAAAAAGCATATTTCTTCCTATACTTGTGTTCAAATATCTGTGAATGTGATTTCTAAATTGTGTTTCAAAATGACTTCTTATCACTGTACATTCTTGTCTTGTGCGAGCGCAACTCCAGGCTCGCACGGCATCATGCCCCAGCGAGGACGATCGATTTCGAGAAAGGATCCAGCGAGGATGATTGATCCTTTCGGGATTGGGGCATGACAAACCCGACCGAAAACCCGACCCGACCTGTTATTAAGTGCTACAGTAACAGATGGAAAATTATTTTCCCGACGAACCGCTGAATCCCTCCGCCGCCCGGCGCCTTCTATAACCGCCGCTGCCGCCGATTTGTCTCCCCGACCGGTGACCCGACCCCTCGTCTCCCCACCGCGACCCCTTCAGTCCGCCTTCACTAAACGGCTGGCCCCCACCTCCACTATTGTAAAGCCCCTGAATTTTCAAAATTTTAAAAACTGGATTTTTCACAATTTTCTGGAATTTTCTGTAATTTAAAAACAGGATTTTAATTTTTAAATAATTTTTAATTGATATTAAACAATATTAAAATATTATGAAAATAATATTTTTGGATGTAAAATGAAAAACTGGACTTAGGGCAATTTTTCTGGAATTTATCGGGCCCAAGACCTATTTTTAAATCACATGAAAACAATTAATTAGTTATTATCTAATTATTTATTTAATTAAGTAATTATTTAATTAAATAACCTAAACCTTAAACCCCAGCCCACTGGGCCCGGCCCACCGGGCCCAGCCCGAACCCAAACCCAGCCCGCGCCGCTAGCGGGTCGGGTCGGGTCGGTCAGACCCGCCCGCTAGCCAAACCCGACCCGCCCCTTTCTCTCCCCCACGACTCCCTCTCTCCCCGTGCCCGCCGCGTCCGGCGCCGCTCCGCCCGCCTCGCGCCGAGCTGCTCGCCACGTACCCCCACGTCCACCGCCATCCACCGCCTTCCCCGGCCGCTCCTCCCTCTCCCTCCACTATAAGAACCCCCCCCCCTCTCGGCTATCTCCCCCTCCACCGCCTCGAGCCGCCACCGCCACTACGCCGCCAGCGCCGCCTCACCGACGACACGCCGCCCGCCGCAGCTCCCTCCTCCGCCTCCCCCTTCGTCTCCGACGACGAACAGCCGCAGCGCAACAGCAGCAGCAGCTCGGGCAGCCCGAGCCGCCTCCGGCCTCCGTGCTCGCCGCCGCCACCTCCGCTAAAGCGCCGCGCCGCCTCGCCGCAGAGCTCCGGCCCCCTCCGCCGCAGCCCGGCCGCCCAGCGCCGTCCTCCGGCCAGAACCCTAACCCTAACCCTAATTCAGCCCCTGTGTCCGACACGAGTCGGACACGTGTCGGACACAATTCGACCCTGTTTTCGGGTCCCCTTCAGTTACGCGTAACTTTTTGCTCGTAGCTCCGTTTTCGATTCCGCAAATTGCGTTGTGAAGCCTGTATGACCCTCTCGGTGTCCGGACAAACTGTTCGGGGCATCGCGTCCTGTGGTGATCGTACACCGCGATCCAAAAACAGGAAAAAACCAGACCCTGTTTTACCCCGGAACTGAGTACGCCCCGCCAAACGAGACGACTTGGTCGTGCGCGGTCTTCACAGATACGTGCGCATCATCGATACGGACGTGTGAGATTTTGCAGAAGCTGATTCGGGTGTGCGTGCACACCGGGATCAACGCGTATCCGCGGACATCGCCCCGTATCCGACTTTTCTGCAATTCGACCTAACTTTGTGTACACACGTCGGATCAAGACGAAACTTGCGCCATCGGACTCGTAGCGATACGCTGGTCCTGTGGGTCAAGTTTAGTTCGATTCTGAGAACGTTGACGAAATCGCGTGTCGTGGGCCCCACAGGCCCCGCTCGACGGGCGATTTTGTGATCGGCTCATTGGAATTCAATTCTGAAAGTTCCGTTGGGTTCGTATCAGCGTTTTTGACCTGTAGACACTGAGTTTGGTGAATTTGGAGACCGTTGACCCTGACGCGTTTTTCGGTGCAAAGCGGGCCACCGGTGGACCCCGTTTTGGCCCGAAACTGCCGTTTCTGCCCTTGTCTCCAAATTGGACCCAAGGACAGGCGTTTCTAGCTGATTGATATTTTCTGGATCTGATGGTAATGTTTGTTTCAGCAATCGGAGTACCGCCTGCAATTCCAGCTGAAGTCAGAGCCGCAATTGGAACAGGAACCACAGGCAAGTGTACCTTGCCAAACGGTGCAGCTTGCTATATATTTTTTGGTTAATTTTGTATCAGTGAGAACATAGAGCTTGTAAATTCTCAGTAATTTCTGTTATAGTATTTTACTTGAATTCTGGTAGATCCAAATGTAACTTGTTTTAACTGCTTAACCTAGGAAACGTGTGACGTGCTTAGTGTCCGATCATAGTCGGGTGCCAACCCCGTACGCGGTGTTGGGTATGTCATTAGAGATGGACACTCGATACCCTTATGCTCGTACTTGTCTTACCAAGTACTTCAGAACCCAGGACACTTGACACTATTTCATGAGACAGAGTCTTCCTGAGACATTCAAGGTGATTCTGTATAGGATGCATGTTTTATGACATAGACTTTACATTCTTAGACAATTGATTCATAGCTATCAGACTTGCTGCATTAGTTATAATCGTGCGTGACATGGACATGAGGCATCGTGGACATGAGACGTGGGATTACATTGGGTGGGGAGAGACACACAGACTACAGGCTGATATTATATATAAAATATAGTATATAACATAGTGTAGTTCATAGTTATTGCCGCTACCGGCTCCCCGACACAGAGCTTGTAGTGGCTTCAGCCTGAGTTCTAGTGCTGCTCTCATATTGCATATCACTTAGCTGGTTACATAGCTTACCCTCTGGTTTAATTATCTGCTGCACTGTGTTTATTTTGGCTTGTATTTTCTGTACCTTGCTGTCCCCTGAGGACCTGGATCCGGATTATGTCCCCAGGTACAGCTGAAGAGAACTACCCAGAGGTGTACGGTACCGGAGCACTCCTTGGAGCAGAACAAGGAACAGAGGACGAAGTAGTGGCCGAAGATTTCTCCTGAGCACCGGCTTCAACTACACAGTATTTTCATTTTCAGCATTTCAATTCCTGTCTATTTTCCTTAAATGTAACAGAATATTTCTCGGATTTATTTCCCGAGATAACCTTATTTGATATTGCATATTTATTTCTATTGCATTATTTCTGGCATTTAATCTGTGTTTACCCCGTGGATGAGATTAGAAATACCTGAGACTTGTACATTATTACTGCTAGACTACAGCTTAAGCATGCCCTGAAGGATCCATTAAATTGGGTTGTCCATCGGTGCGTGCTGCTGGCCATTGCTCACGTGCTCAGTCCCTCGGCATTTTGGGACTGGGGCGTGACATGGTTTTTGTGGTGGCCCATGCAGGTCTACGACTAAATTGTTCGATTTCAACTTAGGGACCGAACAGGCCTGCAATAAGATAGGATAAGTTTTTAGAATCTCATCCACTTGCTTGAACCATTTTTGATATCTGTATCGTACTCGAACTAATTTGAATTTGCATCTTGCCTTGATTCCTGTGCGCCTCTTATTGGTTATTTTGGGTACAGGGAAATGGACCCACAAGAATGCAACGAGACTCCCGCCGGAACACCACAAGCTACAGGTGTCACCTATGACGACGAAGTGACACCAGTCGGAGAAGTTCCTTCAACTCAACAGAGCCAGCAGGCAGGTCAACCTAACTCCCGATTCCGACGCGATGATATTCCACCTTCGCCGCAGTTCGTTCCACCAACGCCCGTGTTCCCACCAGGGCAGCCAATTGACGGGCAGCAGATATTCCAAATGATCTACGCGATGATGCAGGCGCAGCAACAAGTCCAACACGAGGCTCAGCGTCGCGAAGCTAACTTCTGGAGGGACAGCATCGTGACTGTACTGGAGCAGGCCAACCTACCAACTCGACGACCAACTACAGGCTCAATCACTGACTTCCGCCAACTGAAGCCCCGCACCTTTTCTGGAAAAGAGGAGCCCACCGAAGTTCATGAGTGGCTCACCAACATACGGCATCAACTTGAAGCAGCTGAGCTTCCACGGGAACGCTGGATGACTGCCGTCCGAATGCAATTGACAGGCAACGCGCACCACTGGTGGTTGTCTGAGGAGACGCGACTCGGACCAGACCGAGTCACTTGGGAGGAGTTCTCCAGACTCTTCCAAGAGATGTACATTCCGGCTATCGCTCGATCAGAACTGCGGGACAAATTCAATCGCCTCACCCAGGACTCGATGACGGTGGAAGAGTACAACGCAGAATTCATTCGTCTGAGCCGCTTCGCCCCAACCCTGATCCCGACAGAGGAAGAGAAGGCCGAGAAGTTCTTCGACGGACTGAACTTCGAGCTACAGAGACTCATCGGATCCGTCGCACCTACATCCTACTCAGATGTTCTCGCTGCAGCCCGACGCTTGGAACGCGTCACCAGGAGGGAGTCTCGCCACAAGCGGCCAATCGCCTCAGCACCAGACAGAACATCGCCAGGAGAATCTGCAAAGAGATCTCACACGAACCAGCCACCGAGGACAGCTTCGCAGACCCTTCCTACCTGTCACTACTGCGGCAAGATAGGCCATGTCGAGAGGGACTGCAGACGCAAGTTGGGATTGTGCCTGATTTGCGGCACCAATCAACACATAGCCAAGGACTGTCCCCAGCATCGAGATGGAGCACCAAGGGCAAACCAACCAGCTTTGCCCGCACCGAGGCCACCTCTGGCACCTCAGGCGACACTCTTCCAGCAAGCCCAACAGCAGCAGAGGAATCCACCACAAGGACGAGGACAAGCCTACGCGATAGCCGTGCAGGAAGCCGATGCGAGTAAGTGATTTATAGTTATCCGTTTTAGTCTTGTGTAGTTCGTGCCTATTGGTTCGTGACCTCAGCCCCAACATAGTAATTTGCAACTTGTTAATAACAACCTGGTTTTTCATATAAGTTATAGTTTTAACTAGATTTTTCTGGAAAGTGTAAACTTTCAATTTTTAGGGAAACGGTACTTCCCTAAGTATCTTGTGATGTGTTTCCAAACGATGTTTGCGACCGCGTCATCTCTGTTGACCGGTTATTCTTTGATTGCGAGAACGCAATCCTCTTAAGGGGGGTAGATTGTAAAGCCCCTGAATTTTCAAAATTTTAAAAACTGGATTTTTCACAATTTTCTAGAATTTTCTGGGAATTTTCTGTAATTTAAAAACAGGGTTTTAATTTTTAAATAATATTAAACAATATTAAAATATTATGAAAATAATATTTTTGGATGTAAAATGAAAAACTGGACTTAGGGCAATTTTTCTGGAATTTATCGGGCCCCAGACCTATTTTTAAATCACATGAAAACAATTAATTAGTTATTATCTAATTATTTATTTAATTAAGTAATTATTTAATTAAATAACCTAAACCTTAAACCCCAGCCCACTGGGCCCGGCCCACCGGGCCCAGCCCGAACACAAACCCAGCCCGCGCCGCTAGCGGGTCGGGTCGGGTCGGTCAGACCCGCCCGCTAGCCAAACCCGACCCGCCCCTCTCTCTCCCCCACGACTCCCTCTCTCCCCGTGCCCGCCGCGTCCGACGCCGCTCCGCCCGCCTCGCGCCTCGCTGCTCGCCACGTACCCCCACGTCCACCGCCACCCACCGCCTTCCCCGGCCGCTCCTCCCTCTCCCTCCCCTATAAGAACCCCCCCTCTCGGCCATCTCCCCCTCCACCGCCTCGAGCCGCCACCGCCACTACGCCGCCAGCGCCGCCTCGCCGACGACGCGCCGCCCGCCGCAGCTCCCTCCTCCGCCTCCCCCTTCGTCTCCGGCGACGAACAGCCGCAGCGCAACAGCAACAGCAGCTCGGGAAGCCCGAGCCGCCTCCGGCCGCCGTGCTCGCCGCCGCCACCTCCGCTCGAGCGCCGCGCCGCCTCGCCGCAGAGCCCCGGCCCCCTCCGCCGCAGCCCGGCCGCCCAGCGCCGTCCTCCGGCGAGAACCCTAACCCTAACCCTAATTCAGCCCCTGTGTCCGACACGAGTCGGACACGTGTCGGACACAATTCGACCCTGTTTTCGGGTCCCCTTCAGGTACGCGTAACTTTTTGCTCGTAGCTCCGTTTTCGATTCCGCAAATTGTGTTGCGAAGGCTGTATGACCCTCTCGGTGTCCGGACAAACTGTTCGGGGCATCGCGTCCTATGGTGATCGTACACCGCGATCCAAAAACAGGAAAAAACCAGACCCTGTTTCACCCCGGAACTGAGTACGCCCCGCCAAACGGGACGACTTGGTCGCGCGCGGTCTTTACAGATACGTGCGTATCGTCGATACGGACGTGTGGGATTTCGCAGAAGCTGATTCGGGTGTGCGTGCACACCGGGATCAACGCGTATCCGCGGACATCGCCCCGTATTCGACTTTTCTGCAATTCGACCTAACTTTGTGTACACACGTCGGATCAAGACGAAACTTGTGCCATCGGACTCGTAGCGATACGCTGGTCCTCTGGGTCAAGTTTGGTTCGATTCTGAGAACATTGACGAAATCGCGTGTCGTGGGCCCCACAGGCCCCGCTCGACGGACGATTTTGTGATCGGCTCATCGGAATTCAATTCTGAAAGTTCCGTTGGGTTCGTATCAGCGTTTCTGACCTGTTGACACTGAGTTTGGTGAATTTGGAGACAGTTGACCCTAACGCGTTTTTCGGTGCAAAGCGGGCCACCGATGGACCCCGTTTTGGCCCGAAACTGTCGTTTCTGTCCTTGTCTCCAAATTGGACCCAAGGACAGGCGTTTCTGGATGATTGATATTTTCTGGATCTGATGGTGATGTTTGTTTCAGCAATCGGAGTACCGCCTGCAATTCCAGCTGAAGTCAGAGCCGCAATTGGAACAGGAACCACAGGCAAGTGTACCTTGCCAAACGGTGCAGCTTGCTATATATTTTTTGGTTAATTTTGTATCAGTGAGAACATAGAGCTTGTAAATTCTCAGTAATTTCTGTTATAGTATTTTACTTGAATTCTGGTAGATCCAAATGTAACTTGTTTTAACTGCTTAACCTAGGAAACGTGTGACGTGCTTAGTGTCCGATCATAGTCGGGTGCCAACCCCGTACGCGGTGTTGGGTATGTCATTAGAGATGGACACTCGATACCCTTATGCTCGTACTTGTCTTACCAAGTACTTCAGAACCCAGGACACTTGACACTATTTCATGAGACAGAGTCTTCCTGAGACATTCAAGGTGATTCTGTATAGGATGCATGTTTTATGACATAGACTTTACATTCTTAGACAATTGATTCATAGCTATCAGACTTGGTGCATTAGTTATAATCGTGCGTGACATGGACATGAGGCATCGTGGACATGAGACGTGGGATTACATTGGGTGGGGAGAGACACACAGACTACAGGCTGATATTATATATAAAACATAGTATATAACATAGTGTAGTTCATAATTATTGCCGCTACCGGCTCCCCGATACAGAGCTTGTAGTGGCTTCAGTCTGAGTTCTAGTGCTGCTCTCATATTGCATATCACTTAGCTGGTTACATAGCTTACCCTCTGGTTTAATTATCTGCTGCACTGTGTTTATTTTGGCTTGTATTTTCTGTACCTTGCTGTCCCCTGAGGACCTGGATCCGGATTATGTCCCCAGGTACAGCTGAAGAGAACTACCCAGAGGTGTACGGTACCGGAGCACTCCTTGGAGCAGAACAAGGAACAGGGGACGAAGTAGTGGCCGAAGATTTCTCCTGAGCACCGGCTTCAACTACACAGTATTTTCATTTTCAGCATTTCAATTCCTGTCTATTTTCCTTAAATGTAACAGAATATTTCTCGGATTTGTTTCCCGAGATAACCTTATTTGATATTGCATATTTATTTCTATTGCATTATTTCTGGCATTTAATCTGTGTTTACCCCGTGGATGAGATTAGAAATACCTGAGACTTGTATATTATTACTGCTAGACTACAGCTTAAGCATGCCCTGAAGGATCCATTAAATTGGGTTGTCCATCGGTGCGTGCTGCTGGCCATTGCTCACGTGCTCAGTCCCTCGGCATTTTGGGACTGGGGCGTGACAACTATAAAATCCACCACCGCCATCACCATCACCATCCGTAGTTACTGTCTCTTCGGCCACCCGACTCCACCGTGACCTCGACCACTCTGGCAACGTCCCTCCGCCGTGAGCCCGAGCATCCGACAAAGACCCCGTCGACCCTAGCGTCGACCAGCAGCCACCGCAGCCACCGCCGCCACTGCCGTGCCTCGCCACGTCGTCCTGTCGCAAACAACATCAAGGTACCCGTCTTCCTGTGCGCGTAACTCTTTGTACATAGATCCATATTTCCTTCTGTCGAATCCTACGCGTAGACCGCGTGACCCCCTCGAAACCCGTACAATCAGTTCGGGGTATCGCGTCCTATGTCGGTCGCAAACTGCGACGCAAAAACAGGAAAAATAATCCATATTTCTGAAAATTCAAAAATTGGTTCCGAACTCACAAGTTCTCGACTGTTTTGCGTGCAACCTGTTAACTAATTCTGAAATTCACTTGAACAGTAATTTAGATAACATAACCGAGTTTTAAACCCGGTATTTAGTTTAACTTATTGTGTTGTTGATTGTAATTATTTTGCGGGTGAAATTGACCAAAAACATGGTTAAGTAAAACCGAAATTTTCTCGGAACTGGGTGCGCCCCACTAAATGAGGCAACTTGGTCGTGTGCAAATTTTAAAGAAAGGTGCGCACCATCAATACGGACGTGTGAGATTTCGTAAAAGTTGATTTGGATGTGCGTGCACGCCGAAATCAACACGTATCCGTCAAAATTGTCCCGTATCGGCCATGTTCTGAAACTCATTGTAACTTCGTGTATGCTCGTCATTTCGAAACAAAACTTCCGCCATCAGACTCGTAGCGATACGTTGGTCCTGTGACCCAAGTTTGGTTCGATTCTGAGAACGTTGATAAAATCCCGTATCGTGGGCCCCACGGCTCCACTTGACGGGCGATTTTGTGATCGGCTCATCGGAATCCAATTCTGGACATTCCGTTGGGTTCGTATAAAAGTTTAGCAAATTTAGAGAACTTTGTATCTGGCACATTTTTCGGTGCGAAGTGGACCACATGTGGACCCCGCTTTGTCCAGAAACTATCAATTTTGCCCCTGTGTCCAAATTGGACTTATGGATATGCAATCCTAGCTATTTCATATCTTTTGAACATGATGATAATGATTATTTTAGCAACCGGAGGAGTACCTGAAGATCTTGCTGTGACCGGAGCAACTGTTGGAATCCAAACCCCAGGCAAGTGTACCATGCCAATCTTGCAGTACTTGCTTTATAATATTCCTTTAATTTATTTATATGATGTATTTATTTAACCTAGGACCGTGTGACATTACTTAACGTCTGAATAAGATTCGGGTGTCAATGTCGTACGCGGTGTTGTGTAACGTCAACTAGAGATTGATATCGCGACCCTATATATTTTCGTGCTTGCATTATCAAGTACGACATACCATATGACACCCGACACTGTTCATGAGACAGAATTTTTCTGAGTTATTCATGGTGATTCTGTATAGGCTTACAGGATTCGTGACATATATATATATATATATATATATATATATATATATATATATATATATATATATATATATATATATATATATATATATATATATGCATAGCTATCATTATGACTTGCATCATTAGATAAGATCTTGCGTGTTATGGACATGAGACGTCGTGGACATGAGACGTGTGATTACATTGGGTGGAGAGATTCTTACCATATTAAAGGCTGATTATATTATATATATAGTTATTCTGGAGGTGCCTTAGACTCTGACACAGAGCTTTGGCACAAGTACTGGCCCTTCGAGATATAAATTGCTGCTATGGGTTTCCCCGACACAGAGCCTATAGTAGTTTCAGCCTGAGTATGATTAATGCTCTCACTTGCATATCACATAGCTGGTTACATAGTTTACCCTATTGATTCATTTATTAGTGTACTGCATTTATTTTGGCTTGAGTTATTCTTGTACCTTGCTATGTCCCCTGAGGACCTAGAATCCGGATTATGTCCCCAGGTACAACAAAAAAGATCTACCCCGAGATATACGGGACATGAGCAGACGTTGGAGTAGTACTAGTACCAGAAGACGAGGTGATCGTCGAGGATTTCTCCTGAGTATCTGATTTATTATACTCAGTTATTTCTATTGTTAGACTCTTATTTCCTGTCTATTGAACTGCTGTATCAAACTCTTTAACGGGGTTGTTCCCCGAGATATTTATTGAGACTTGTTGATTATTATTTCATCTTGATGAATATGATATTGATTGTATTTATCTTCTGTGGATAAGATTAATATCATAGACCTTTATAGTTGTTTTACAGTTTAAGTACACCCTGATGGGTCCATTAAATTGGGTTTCCCCATTGGAGTGTGCTGCTGGCCATTGCCTCGTGGCTAGTCCCTCGGTATTTTGGGACTGGGACGTGACATAGTTTTTTTGGTGGCCCATGCAGGTCAACGACTAAATTATTTCGGTTTTAACTATGGGACCGAGCAAGCCTGCGATACGGATAGGATAAGTTATAGGATCTCATCCACTTGATTGAATCGTTCTTGATCTCTATATCGGATTCGAATTTTTTGACTTGCATCATGCCTTGATTTCTCTATGCGCCTCTTATAGTTTATTTTGGATGCAGAGTAATGGATCCAAGAGCAAGCGATGAGACTCCTGCAGGAATACCACAAGGTGATGTAGCCACCTACAAAGAAGATGGAGTGACGCCATTAGGTGAAGATCCCTCCACTCACCAAAGCAGTCAAGCAAATCAACATGCCTCAAGATTCCGACGAATCATGAAATTACTATAGTATTTATATTCTTCTTTCACCTTTAGTGATATATGCTTATTGTTTATATATTAGTGATATAAGCTTCTATTAAAGCCATCTTAAACTTAACCGATTGCCATAATAAAAAAGGGAGAGATTATTAGCCCAATAATCTAACCATCCTTTTGAATATGGTTATTCGATTAAGTTTAATATTTTAATATCACTAATAATTATTCTATTACTACATTATTAGTGCTTAAACTTAGCATAGTCCAAACGTGTATTAAATGTACAATACTTGCTACTATGTACATTGTTTTGTTCGTCTAACATGTATCTGCAGAAAAGCAATAAGCAAGATCAAAATGTGGACTTATGCAATAAAGAAATCATGATGGGTCGTCATCCCTGAATATTTCTCTGAACCGCCTACGACATTTTCAGAGCCACGCATCCGGGGATTCCGCTGCCCGGTCAGCGGACGAGGTTCGAGGGGGCATCGCCCCCCTTAGTGGTTCGGGGGCGAAGCCTCCAAAAGGTATTCAGATTTCACAATCTGGATATCTCAGGACAATTGTCGTCAAGAAAAAAAGCTATCATCTATCAAGGAAAGATAGTATCGACCAACATCCTTCCAAATCTCAAAGAGTTGAAATTGATGTTAGTTCTCTTGAAAGCGATCCGGGTATTCATATTCCGATATGGCAACATCCTGTCAACCAAAGAGATAAAATTAGACGAGCTTATATAAAAATGGGCCCATATCAGCCTAATTTGCCTGTGTACCCATAAACCGAATCAGGACAACAATATTGTCGATTTCAAAGCTCTTGGTTTAAGCAATTTCCATGGTTAGAGTACTCTCCTTTAAAGGATGTAGTATTTTCTTTCCGTGTTTTCTTTTTCAAAACAAAAAGGTTCGTCACCCTGCATTTACTACTGAGGGATTTAGAAGCTGGAATAGAGTAAATAATGGGAATAGTTGTGCTTTGTTGATGCATATGGGTAGTCCCACTTCACCACATAATAATGCTGTGAGTTCTATTGATACTTTGATGAATGTTACTCAGCATATTGATAAAGTGATGAATGCACAAACTTCAGAAGAGGTGAAAAATAATCACTTGCGTCTTATGGCAACAGTTGAGAGCGTTCAGTGGCTTAGTCTGCATGCATGTGCTCTTAGAGGTCATGATGAATCCTCATCTTCCAAGAATCAGAATAATTTTATAGAGATGATAAGACTTATGGGAAGAATGAATGTTGACATTGATGGTGTTATCTTAGAAAAAGCTCCAAAAAATGCAATGTGTACCTCACCGCTGATTCAGAAAGAGATTTTGTATATTCTTGCTAACAGAGTGAGAAATAAAATTCGACATGAAGTTGGAGATGCAAATTTTTGTATTTTGGTTGATGAAGCCAAAGATATATCTAAAAAAGAACAGATGGATATTGTCTTGAGATTCGTTGATGTCACTGGTTTTCTGCGAGAATGCTTTTTTGCTATTGTGCAAGTTACATATACTACCGCTTTCACACTTAAGAAGAAAATATCTGATGTCCTTGGTAGACATGACTTACAGATTTGTGATATGCGAGGTCAAGGGTATGATGGTGCTAGCAATATGCATGGCGTATGGAATGGTTTACAGGCTCTATTCTTAAGAGAATGTCCATATCCATATTATGTGCATTGTTTTGCCCATCGACTACAATAAACATTGGTTGCTGCTGCTGAAAAGTAGATTTTAATTTGGCTATTCTTTTCAAAACTAACATGCATTATCAATCTAGTGAGTGCTTCTACTAAACATCACACCGAGTTACACTCTGCTCAAGCAATTAAAATTGCACATATGGTAGCTACTGGTGAATGTGAGACTGGTAGAGGGGCTAATCAGATTGGTACTTTGCATCGAGCAGGAACTACTCGTTGGAGTTCTCATTTTGACTATATTTGTAGTTTGATAGATATGTACAGTGCCGTGATTACTGTGCTTGAAAGTATAGTGAATGAGGGGTCCTCTAACTCTATACATGGAGAAGCTGGTGGTTCTTTAATTGTGATGAAGTCTTTTTATTTCATATTTATCTTGTATATGATGCATACAATCATGGCGATTACATATATGCTTTGTCGAGCCTTGCAACTTAAGTCTTGAGAAATTTTAAATGCAATGGATCTAGTCTCATCAACCAAAGCATTGCTTCAAAGTTTGAGATAGGAAGGTTTTGATAGTCTCTTGATGCATGTGGAATCAGTTTGTACAAAGTACAATGTTGAAATACCTAATATGGATGCTTGTTATAAAGGGGCTATCGGTCGTTCATGTCAGCAAAAGAATTTTTGAGCATCACTATCGTTTTGCTATATTTAAAGTTGTGATAGATTTTCAGGTGGAAGAGCTAAATAATAGATTAAATGACGGTGTTGTGGAACTCCTTATGCTGAAATCTGCTTTGGAACCTAGAGACAATTTTAAGTTGTTTCAAGTTGATCATATTTGCAGTCTTACATAAATTTTTTATCCTGACGATTTCAGTGAACATGAAATGCATTACTTGATAAGTTAGTTAGAGCATTATAAGGTTGATATACTTCGTCATGAGAAGTTTCAGAATATATCAACCATTTTCGAGTTATGTCAAATATTATTTGAAACAAGGAAGTCAGAACACTACAATCTGATCGATAAGCTGATACGTCTTGTTTTAACTCTTCCTGTTTCCACTGCCACAACAGAACGATCATTCTCGACTATGAAGCATGTTAAATCTGCTCTTCGCAATAAAATGGAAGAGGAGTTCTTAGCAGATTCTTTAAATGTCTACATTGAACGAGAATTTGCTGAAAGTATCAATTCAGATTCGATTATTGATGAATTATACTCTACGAAGCATCGTATAGCTCAACTTCAATATCTTTGATGGCATGTAGTTTCAGTTTCTAGCTTAATGTTACTAGTTTGAAGTATAATGGTTCTATTCTGACAGGAATATTGACCTTCCCATGATAGAATAGAAAAATATATGTTGCTACTCTTATTCTACTCTCTGAAACATAAATAAGGTGAAGTTTATTAACATGTTTGTATCTGCCACTTCTATTCTATAAAGTAGTGATTAGTATATGCCACTTCTTTTATTAATATGTTTGTATCTGTCACTTCTACTACTCTTATTACTATTTTTATACTATTTGAAACACTATAGTTTTTTATCTCTGTTATGGATCAGTATTTGCCAGAACTTAGTCATGCTATCACAGATGTTGCTATCACACAATCCAAACAATTGAACTTTTTCACATTTGTGGAGAAGTAAATATAGAAGTTTAAAATAAAGTTTTACTGTCGAATAATTATGAAGTCTCGGTTCCAAATAATTATGAAGCATTTTTATGGTATATAGTTTCAGTTTCAGTCTTAATGTTACTAGTTTCTGCACAAATAAAGAAGGCCCATGAATGTTGACAGTATACACAAATAGTCTACAGCTACTTTGTGCTTTCAATCCCAACTAGTTCCTGTGCTTGCAATTCCAAAACCATGACAATAGGATCATTCTTGTGAGAAGGACCAAACTATATTTTTTTTGTAAGGTTAGTGTTCATGAAATGCAAGGTTACTTTGCACAAAGGACAGAAGGATCATTTTTTTAGGCTTGTGATAAGGACACTACAAAATACACTTGGAGCTAGCCAAGTATTGGGACTAGTCCATTAATGAATAAAATTTACAAAATATATTTGGGGCTAGCCAAGTGTAAACCCCCAAAATTTTTAAATTATTAAATCTTGGATTTTTCTCAATTTTCTGGAATTTTCTGGAAATTTTCTGAAATTAAAATCAAGCTTTTCAATTAATAAATGATTTTTAATTAGCAATAAATAATATTAAAATATCATGAAAATAACATTTTTGGGTGTAAAATAGAAAATTGGACTTAGGATAATTTTTCTGGATTTTTCTGGGCCTCAGACCTATTTTTAAATACCTCAAAACTATTTTTATAAATTAATTAATTAATTAATATATTTATTATTATTTTTATTTTATTTTTATTTTTTTATATTTTTCTTTTTTCCTTTGGGCTCGGCCCGGCCCGGCCCAGTGGGCCGAGCCCAGCACCCAGCAGCCCGGCCCTAGCCCATCACCCTAACGGGTCGGGCGGGTCGGCCTGACCGGATCCGCGCCCGACCCGACCCGGCGCCTCACCCCTGTTCCCCGTTCTTCCCCACGACCCGAACTTCGCGCCGCCCGCCGCGTTCTCCGGCGACGTGGCCGGAGAACCCCCCACGTCGACTCCCCCTCCGTTTCTCCCGCGGCCACGACGCCCCGGCCTCACCCCGCCTCGTCCCCTATATATATCCTCTCCTCCGCCCTCTTCCTCCCCCACAAACCCTAACCCTAACTCCACCCTAGCTCGCCGCCGACTCCCTCCCAGACCGCCGTCCTCCTCCCTGCGCCGCCCAGCACAGCGCCGCCGTCCAGAGCCCCTCCACCCCGCTCCTCTCTCCTCCCCGACCTCCAGACACCTCCCTCAGCCGCTCGACGCCGCTCGACGACTGCTCGAGCCGCCGGCCGACCCCTCGGCGCCGCCCTAGCCGCTGTCGACGACCCCGCCGGACCACCCAGGGCCTCGCCGACCGACGGCCAGCCCCCCAGAGCACCGGACACAGCCGAGGACACCCGGACACGCCGCTGGACACGTGGACACGTCCAGGACACAGAACCGCGTGTCGGACTCGAAAAATCCTGGTTTCTCGGTCCCCTTCAGGTATTCGTAACTTGCAACCCTGATCTCCGTTTTCGATTCTGTAAATTCCTACGCGTAGCCTGTATGACCCTCTCGGTGTCCGGACAAACTGTTCGGGGCATCGCGGCCTGTGGCGATCGCACACCGCGATCCAAAAACAGGAAAAGCCAGACCCTGTTTCACCCCGGAACTGAGTACGCCCCGCCAAACGGGACGACTTGGTCGCGCACGGTCTTCACAGATACGTGCGCCTCGTCGATACGGACGTGTGAGACTTCGCGGAAGCTGATTTGGGTGTGCGTGCACACCGGAATCAACGCGTATCCGCGGACATCACCCCGTATCCGGCTTTTCTGTAATTCGCCCTAACTTCGTGCACACTCGTCAGATCGAGACGAAACTTGCGCCATCGGACTCGTAGCGATACGCTGGTCCTGTGGGTCAAGTTTGGTCCGATTCTGAGAACGTTGACGAAATCGCGTGTCGTGGGCCCCACAGGCCCCGCTCGATGGGCGATTTTGTGTTCGGCTCATCGGAATCCAAATCTGGAAGTTCCGTTGGGTTCGTATCAGTGTTCCTGACCTGTTGACACTAAGTTTGGTGAATTTGGAGACCTTTGACCCGGACGCGTTTTTCGGTGCAAAGCGGGCCCACCGGCGGACCCCGTTTTGACCCGAAACTGCCATTTTTGCCCTTGTCTCCAAATTGGACCCAAGGACAGGCGTTTCTAGCTATTTGACATCTTCTGAGCATGATGGTAATATCTATTTCAGCTTTTGGACTCATCTGTGAAAATTTCTCCCAAGAACCAAATTAAACAGATCCAAACAACAGGCAAGTACCTGCACTTCAAGTTAATCTTTATATCGTGATAATTAAATTTCCTGCTCCACTAGTACTCTTGCTGATTACACGTAGTGTTAGAATACTATATTTCATGTCTTGAATATTGGAATTCATGTCTTGTTTTTCATGTCGGGTGGGAGAATACTGAAAGGCATGTAGTTTACCCTTCCCCTTGCCGTGAATAATAGCTGTTGGTACACGACTGTCCATCAGCCGGATCTCGATTATTCGTGACTAATAGCCGTTCATGACGGCCGGATTAGCCTTATAAACCCCTGCATGCCAACTAAGTATTCTAAAAACAAACACAAGTTTCATACAGATAACTTCTGGTCATGTTATATTCTTGCTGACTGTGTAGTTTCTTTTTCTGCTCGTTTACTTCTGTTTTCTCATACTCCTGGTTATAGTTTTGACTCTGAGGTATTAACATTCCTTTATGCAGTTTCCTTAACATGATATTCAATGTTTAATTGTCATAAATATTTAGTTTAACATTGTTGTGCACTGTGTACTTTGCTCCTTTCCTGACTGGATCTGTTGATTTAGGCGATTATGAGGATCTTGCCCCTACTTATTATGGTCCTTATGAGGGTACAGATGATACCTATGAGGAGCCAGAACCCACTCAGGAGACCCCTGCTGCAGAGTAGCTAGCAGTAGCTATCTTTTATTTTGTTTCTTATCTTATTTAATCGGGTTTGTCCCCGATTTCATTTGAAATTCCTGTATTAAATATTTGAATTGTTGTCACATTTATTTCAGTTGCAAATTTTAAGTTTCTATTCTCATTATTATCTTGCCTATGTTAGTTGTGAATGAGTTAGACTAGTTAGATGGATTGACCTAGACAGCGTACTACCGCCGACTCTGCGGCGTAGGCTGGACGTACCCACGTACTCGTGCCCGAACTTCCGGGTGCGGGTCGTGACACGTTTTTATGGTGGCCCATGCAGGTCCTATCCTAAAATAGGGTAATACCCTAGGACAGGGTATGGAATAAAATTAAGGATTCTAGGAAAAGCTCATTCACAGTATAGCGTCCTTATTTCAATTCTTGATATCTTTGCTGCTCAATTTTTCCTATCGCCTTTGATTTCCAAGTATTCTATTCTGATCTTCCTATCCCTTAATCTTTCAGAATGGTCCAGACCAGGAACACAGTAGGAGGCACATCAGAACCAGCTGAGCAGAATGTGCTCGAGACTCTTGCACTCCCGCCGCCTCCATCTGTCCCGGCAGTTACCCTAGATGGGGCACAACTGCTAGGAGTGTTCCAGGAATTGGTGGAATCCCAGAAAGAACAGACGGCACTTCTGCGGACCAGCCTCTCAGAAGCTCTTAAGCCCCAGGAGTCGTCACTCAAGAGGCCAGGGAGTGCTAAAGACTTCAAGAATCTGAGACCCCTGGAATTTTACGGAACTGAGGGCATTCTCTATGCCGATGAATGGATAGAGAATGTCGAGAGACTCCTGAAGACTGCCCGGGTCCCTGATGACCTCAAAGTGGAGTTCGCAAGCCTGCAACTGTTCGACATTGCTCGAACCTGGTTCAGAGATGAACCTCAACTATCTGCCCCCGACATCACCTGGGAAGATTTTAAAAGGCTATTCAAGGAGAAATTCTACCCCGAAGTGGCTCGGGAAGCTCTCGAAAGCCAATTCGAGAGACTGGAACAAGGTACCCTGACTGTTGATGAATATACTGCTGAATTTAGCAGGTTAAGCCACTTTGCGGAGTACATGGTTCGTACCCCGGAGGACAGAGCCCGTAGATTCAAGAAGGGGCTGTCTCCGGATATTCGCCTTGCTGTAACCACCAGCTGAGCTCATACCTATGAAGAAATCCTGAGCGTGGCACAAGGCGTAGAGAGAGATATGGGGCACAAACTGAAGCGAGAAAGGGATACCGGAAATGCAGGACCCAACAAACGCCCTTTTCAACAACAGCACCAGCAACAACAGCAGAGGGCCCCGCAGCAAACTCAGCGTCCTCTCCCTCGAGCTCCAGCACCCCAACACCAGGCTCAGGGACAGAACCAGCGAGCTCCCCCTTGCAACTATTGCCAAAAACCAGGCCACACTTGGCAAGACTGTAGAAAGAGGCTAGGTGCCTGTCTCTATTGTGGCTCCCCAGCACATCAATTGAGGGACTGTCCTGCTGCTCAAGGACGCCCCGCTGCACCAAAGGCTCCAGTCCAGGCCAGGCCCCCAGCAGCACAACAGAGGGGACCCCCGCTTCCAACACAGCAACAACGCTTTGCTCAGCACCAACAGCAGCAACAGAGGGGTGCACCGCAGCAAGGCCGTGCTTATGCAATGACTCTGGAAGAAGCTGAGGCCACAGCAGACGTGATCACAGGTTCCGTGCTTATAAATTCAATACCAGCTATTACTTTATTTGACTCTGGAGCTTCTCATTCATTCATGTCAGTAGATTTCCTTATGAAGCATAGCTTAACCACTAAACCCCTTAAGAATTGTTATAAGATCATTACCGGTGGAGGAATCATCCCGGTTAGTGATGCCTGTAACAATTGTCCTATCACATTATGTGGAAGAGAACTGTATGCTAGACTACTTGTAATGCCAGTGCCCAGTTTTGACATTATACTGGGTATGGATTGGTTAAGTCAACATCATGCCACAATAGACTGTCACAGAGGCAGTGTAATCTTCAGACCCCCTGGCAAGCCAGAATTTGAATTTGCTAGAGGTTCTAGAGAAATGGGTAATAACATAATTTGTGGAGCCCTAGTAACAGAGGAATTGCCACCTATCATCTCTGAATACCTTGATGTCTTCCCTGAGGATCTCCCAGGCTTACCCCCAGACCGAGAAGTTGAATTCTCCATTGACTTAGTGCCAGGAGCAGCACCAGTGTCCCAAAATCCCTACAGAATCAACAAGAAGGAGATAATAGAACTAAATGAGCAAATCAAAGAACTAGAAGACAAATGCTTCATTAGGTCTAGTGTCTCACCCTGGGGAGCTCCAGTATTATTTGTGCCCAAGAAGGACGGAACATCCCGAATGTGTATTGACTATAGGGCCTTGAATGCCTTAACAATTAAGAATAAGTATCCCCTGCCCAGGATAGATGACTTATTTGATCAGTTGAGTGGAGCTCGGGTCTTTTCCAAGATTGATTTAAGGTCGGGTTACCACCAAGTAAGGGTGAGAAAGGAAGACATCCCTAAAACTGCTTTCAATACCAGGAACGGACACTACGAATTCTTAGTAATGCCGTTCGGGTTGACGAATGCTCCAGCAGTTTTTATGAACCTAATGAACAGAGTTTTCCAGCCATACCTAGACAAATTTGTAGTGGTCTTCATTGATGACATTTTGATCTACTCCAAGACCCCCGAAGAACATGAAGAACATTTGAGGTTAGCCTTGGAGACTTTGAGGAAGGAAAAACTTTATGGGAAATTATCTAAATGTGATTTCTTCCTAGACAAAGTAGAATTCTTGGGACATGTTGTGACTGGGGATGGAATAGCAGTAGATCCTAAGAAGATAGCTGCAGTAGAATCCTGGCCCACTCCAGACTCTGTAGCCGAGATTAGAAGTTTCCTGGGACTAGCTGGCTACTATCGGAAGTTTGTGAAGGACTTTGCTAGAATTGCGGAGCCCATGACAAAATTAACAAGAAAGGATGAAGAGTTCACTTGGACTGATGAATGTCAGCGTGCCTTTGAGGAATTGAAGAAAAGACTGACTACTGCCCCTATTCTGACCTTACCTTCTGGAACCGGAGGTTTCGCTATTTATAGTGATGCTTCTGGAAAAGGTCTAGGTTGTGTATTGGAGCAGAATAAGAAAGTAATAGCATATGCCTCTAGACAGCTTCAACCACATGAAAAGAATTATCCAACCCATGATTTAGAATTGGCAGCTGTCATTTTTGCTCTTAAACTTTGGAAGCATTATCTTTATGGAGAAAGGGTGGAAATATTTACGGACCATAAAAGTCTAAAATATATCTTCACTCAGAAAGAGCTAAACGTGAGGCAAAGAAGGTGGCTGGAACTAATGAAAGACTTTGATATCACTCTTCAATATCACCTTGGGAAGGCAAATGTAGTTGCTGATGCTCTAAGCAGGTATCCTATGGCGATGTACTTGACTATGGACAGACACCTGCTGGAGGACTTGGAAAGTTTAGGTATCGAAGTAATTATCCCAGGAAAAGAAGGCCAAATGATGAACTTGCAGATTCAGTCTACCTTAATGGACAAGATCAAGGAGACGCAGTTTCAGGACGAAGGCCTGCGAAGCCTTCGAGGTCAAGTGCAAGCGGGACTAGTAGAAGAATTCAGAATTCATGAAGATAGATCACTGAGGCATGGCGATAGATTATGTGTACCTCAAGGAGACATAAGAGAAGAAATCATGCAAGAGGCGCACAGATCGCAATACTCTATACACCCAGGAGCCAACAAGATGTACAAGGACCTGAGAACGCATGTTTGGTGGCATGGCATGAAAAGAGAAGTAGCCAGGTTCGTATCTCGTTGTTTAGTGTGCCAGCAGGTCAAGGCAGAAAGACAAAGACCTGGAGGATTGCTTCAACCACTACCCATTCCGGAGTGGAAGTGGGAACATATCACAATGGATTTTGTTTCCGGACTTCCAAGGACACCTAGTGGAAAAGATGCAATCTGGGTGATAGTAGATAGACTGACCAAGTCTGCACATTTTCTACCTTTCAAAGTAGGGCTATCTACAGAGAAGCTGGCAGATTTATATATTAGACATATTGTTAAGTTACATGGGGTTCCAGTAAGTATTGTCTCTGACAAAGATTCAAGGTTCACCTCTCACTTCTGGAAGAGCTTACAAGCCAGCTTGGGGACGCAACTCAAATTCAGCACAGCTTATCATCCCCAAACCGATGGACAATCGGAACGTACAATCCAGACACTTGAAGATATGCTCCGTACATGTGTTCTGGATTTTGGAGGATCCTGGGAGGACTACCTACATCTGGTGGAGTTCTCTTATAATAACAGTTATCAAGCCAGCATCGAGATGACTCCATTTGAAGCTCTGTATGGACGAAGATGTCGTACCCCGCTATCATGGGACGACGTTGGAGAAAGAGCCCTGCTGGGACCAGAGATGGTGATCGATTTAGCTGAGAAGGTAAAGCAAAGAAGGGACAGACTTCGAGTGGCTCAAGACAGGCAACGACATTGGGCAAATAGCCACCGAAGGCCCTTAGAATTTGAGGTAATTAAATTTATGAAATTCAAGTCAAATTAAATATTTTGCTTATGGAACTAAGACTTGATTATGACTTTGTTAAAGGTTGGAGAGCTGGTATTCTTAAAGATTTCCCCGACACGTGGCACCATTAGGTTCGGAAGGAGTGGAAAACTCAGCCCAAGATTCATTGGACCTTTTGGCATTCAGGAGAAAATCGGAGAAGTAGCATACCGTCTGGCATTGCCACCCTCACTGGAAGGAGTCCATAACGTCTTCCACGTGTCGCAGCTGAGGAAGTATGTGTCAGACCCCAGCCACATTTTGGATCACTCCGAACTCGAAGTAGGCCCAAGTCTGACTTACCAGGAGCAACCCGTGGAGATACTGGATCGCTCGGAGAAAGTCCTACGGAACCAGGTTATCTTCCTGGTTCGCGTAGCTTGGAAGCACCATTCTCCCGGCGAATCCACCTGGGAGCGAGAAGACGAGATTAGAGAGCGATACCCCTATCTTTTTGAACCCTGAGGTGTATTTTATTTCTCGGCCTTTCTTTTCGTGCCTTGTTATTCTTAAATTTCGAGGACGAAATTTTTGTAAGTTGGGTAGGTTGTAAACCCCCAAAAATTTTAAATTATTAAATCTTGGATTTTTCTCAATTTTCTGGAATTTTCTGGGAATTTTCTGAAATTAAAATCAAGCTTTTCAATTAATAAATAATTTTTAATTAGCAATAAATAATATTAAAATACCATGAAAATAACATTTTTGGGTGTAAAATAGAAAATTGGACTTAGGATAATTTTTCTGGATTTTTCTGGGCCTCAGACCTATTTTTAAATACCTCAAAACTATTTTTATAAATTAATTAATTAATTAATATATTTATTATTATTTTTATTTTATTTTTTTATATTTTTCTTTTTTCCTTTGGGCTCGGCCCGGCCCGGCCCAGTGGGCCGAGCCCAGCACCCAGCAGCCCGGCCCTAGCCCATCACCCTAACGGGTCGGGCGGGTCGGCCTGACCGGATCCGCGCCCGACCCGACCCGGCGCCTCACCCCTGTTCCCCGTTCTTCCCCACGACCCGAACTTCGCGCCGCCCGCCGCGTTCTCCGACGACGTGGCCGGAGAACCCCCCACGTCGACTCCCCCTCCGTTTCTCCCACGGCCACGACGCCCCGGCCTCACCCCGCCTCGTCCCCTATATATATCCTCTCCTCCGCCCTCTTCCTCCCCCACAAACCCTAACCCTAACTCCACCCTAGCTCGCCGCCGACTCCCTCCTAGACCGCCGTCCTCCTCCCTGCGCCGCCCAGCACAGCGCCGCCGTCCAGAGCCCCTCCACCCCGCTCCTCTCTCCTCCCCGACCTCCAGACACCTCCCTCAGCCGCTCGACGCCGCTCGACGACTGCTCGAGCCGCCGGCCGACCCCTCGGCGCCGCCCTAGCCGCTGTCGACGACCCCGCCGGACCACCCAGGGCCTCGCCGACCGACGGCCAGTCCCCCAGAGCACCGGACACAGCCGAGGACACCCGGACACGCCGCTGGACACGTGGACACGTCCAGGACACAGAACCGCGTGTCGGACTCGAAAAACCCTGGTTTCTCGGTCCCCTTCAGGTATTCGTAACTTGCAACCCTGATCTCCGTTTCCGATTCTGTAAATTCCTACACGTAGCCTGTATGACCCTCTCGGTGTCCGGACAAACTGTTCGGGGCATCGCGGCCTGTGGCGATCGCACACCGCGATCCAAAAACAGGAAAAGCCATACCCTGTTTCATCCCGGAACTGAGTACGTCCCGCCAAACGGGACGACTTGGTCGCGCACGGTCTTCACAGATACGTGCGCCTCGTCGATACGGACGTGTGAGACTTCGCGGAAGCTGATTCGGGTGTGCGTGCACACCGGAATCAACGCGTATCCGCGGACATCACCCCGTATCCGGTTTTTCTGCAATTCGCCCTAACTTCGTGCACACTCGTCAGATCGAGACGAAACTTGCACCATCGGACTCGTAGCGATACGCTGGTCCTGTGGGTCAAGTTTGGTCCGATTCTGAGAACGTTGACGAAATCGCGTGTCGTGGGCCCCACAGGCCCCGCTCGATGGGCGATTTTGTGTTCGGCTCATCGGAATCCAAATCTGGAAGTTCCATTGGGTTCGTATCAGCGTTCCTGACCTATTGACACTAAGTTTGGTGAATTTGGAGACCTTTGACCCGGACGCGTTTTTCGGTGCAAAGCGGGCCCACCGGCGGACCCCGTTTTGACCCGAAACTGCCGTTTTGCCCTTGTCTCCAAATTGGACCCAAGGACAGGCGTTTCTAGCTATTTGACATCTTCTGAGCATGATGGTAATGTCTATTTCAGCTTTTGGACTCATCTGTGGAAATTTCTCCCAAGAATCAAATTAAACAGATCCAAACAACAGGCAAGTACCTGCACTTCAAGTTAATCTTTATATCGTGATAATTAAATTTCCTGCTCCACTAGTACTCTTGCTGATTACACGTAGTGTTAGAATACTATATTTTATGTCTTGAATATTGGAATTCATGTCTTGTTTTTCATGTCGGGTGGGAGAATACTGAAAGGCATGTAGTTTACCCTTCCCCTTGCCGTGAATAATAGCTGTTGGTACACGACTGTCCATCAGCCAGATCTTGATTATTCGTGACTAATAGCCGTTCATGACGGCCGGATTAGCCTTATAAACCCCTGCATGCCAACTAAGTATTCTAAAAACAAACACAAGTTTCATACAGATAACTTCTGGTCATGTTATATTCTTGCTGACTGTGTAGTTTCTTTTCCTGCTCGTTTACTTCTGTTTTCTCATACTCCTGGTTATAGTTTTGACTCTGAGGTATTAACATTCCTTTATGCAGTTTCCTTAACATGATATTCAATGTTTAATTGTCATAAATATTTAGTTTAACATTGTTGTGCACTGTGTACTTTGCTCCTTTCCTGACTGGATCTGTTGATTTAGGCGATGATGAGGATCTTGCCCCTACTTATTATGGTCCTTATGAGGGTACAGATGATACCTATGAGGAGCCAGAACCCACTCAGGAGACCCCTGCTGCAGAGTAGCTAGCAGTAGCTATCTTTTATTTTGTTTCTTATCTTATTTAATCGGGTTTGTCCCCGATTTCATTTGAAATTCCTGTATTAAACATTTGAATTGTTGTCACATTTATTTCAGTTGCAAATTTTAAGTTTCTATTCTCATTATTATCTTGCCTATGTTAGTTGTGAATGAGTTAGACTAGTTAGATGGATTGACCTAGACAGCGTACTACCGCCGACTCTGCGGCGTAGGCTGGACGTACCCACGTACTCGTGCCCGAACTTCCGGGTGCGGGTCGTGACACCAAGTATTGGGACTAGTCCATTAATGAATAAAATTTACTCATACTATTCCAAAGTTTACTCATACTACTCCAAACATTACTCTCTCCTCCCAAACCCCCCAAACCTCCACCGGATCCCTCCCTCCTCCTCCCTTTCTTGTCGGAGCCTTTCTCCTCCACTTCTTACTCCTCCTCCTTGTCGATGGCTCTCAAACTCTCAAAAGAATCAAGGTACAATTCTTCATTCTTCTTGTTCTTTTCAATTTTTAATAAATTTTATTGTATTTCGAAAAATTTTCAAAAATTATCTTTCCAATCTTAAAATTAGAACATACAAGTCCTGAATGTAGTTTCGGATGTAGTTTTGACATATTTCTGGAGTCTCGTACTCGATTTTAGGGCATACAAGTTCGACATTCGTCGAACGTATGGAACAGAACCATGCTGGACTGTAGACATTTCTACAGTCCTATATACATTGTGGACTGTTAAAATCTCTACAGTCCTATATGTATACATGACTGTAGAAATTTTAACAGTCCTGTATACATATAGGACTGTAGAAATTTCTACAGTCCTGAATGTTGAATTAATTTTGGGATGTTAAAATATATATCTTTTTTGTCTTATAGTCACGACCCTCGGAAGGACATTGAGGATGAAGGTATCATAAGAAGACGCCCTACTGCGTCGATGCGTAAGGAACGCAATGTTCAGCGTGTTGTTGAACCAGCTCTCACTATCCTCGACCCCAAGGCACGCCCTGAAGTTAGGAAACTTCGACTGATGAAGAAGACTGTAACTCGTTCGAAGAGACGTGCTCCTAGTACTCCTAGTACTTCTGGTTCTTCTTCCTCCTCCGATGAGGGCATACCAACTGTCCAAAATCGGCCAACTGATGGTTCAGGACCTTCTCAGCATGCAGATAGTCCTGTCGAAACTTGGCCACCAACCCTTGGAAACCGATCTACTGATGGTTCAGGACCTTCTCAGCAGCCAGATAGTCCAGTTGAGACTCGTCCAAATGGTTGTTCTATGTTGCCGTCGATCGAGAACCATATTGCATATCAAATATGGAACAATCCGGTAAGTATATTATACTTTTGTTTTCTTTCAGTAAAATGATAATACTTTTGCTGCTATTCTGCATTCTTCATATATATATATGTGTTGTCCTTTGAGTAAAACACTTGTATGAAACTAGTTCAATTGTTGTGCCAATTATTTATATCTAGCATGGTTTCTTGCAGTCTGAGGAAATATTTTTTTTTCTTTCACTGTGGCCTTTTCTAACCGGTGTCCTCAAATCTCAAATTGAGAATTTTTTTCTCAAAATTTTTCTCCAACCCATCCTCAAAATGAAGAAATTTTCTCAAATTTTTCGATGATAGCAGAAAGGATCCTCAAATTTGAGGAGAGAGAAAAAAAATCTTCAAATTTGAGAATCCACTATTCATGACCATTTTGTCCTCCAAGTTATAGCTAATTACTAATATATCATACATATGTTAAACACTAAGGAAAATGCTAAGTTTACTATCGTATGTTTACAACCATCTGTTTACAACCCTCTCTCCTCCCCTGCTATGTGGGTCACACCAGGCCCCACCTCTCATCCAATGAATGGCGTGCCACGTGACGGCCACGTGGCAGAAAATCGGGTCCTACAAATCCCTCTCACCCAATGGGCGGACGCCACGTGGGTGCCACGTGGCGGTTGTAAAATGTGTGTAAGCATTTGGTTGTAGGCGTAACATTCCTGTAAACGCTAAACTTAATTAACTTACTATATTTGCTAATTTATAATTATAAATAATATAATATTTATACTATTAAAATATTCTTGTTGAGATCTTCAAATAGAATATAATATTGGATATATTTGTTATTAGTATTTTTTTACTAAATTCATTTGATTAATAAAATAATATATAAATAATAGAATAATATTAAATTTTTTAAAATTAAAATACATTGACTTAAAAATATATAAACAAATACATCAAAATTTAAAATAACGCAACCAACAACAACATTGAAATTAAAAAGTCTAAACGTTACAAAAATATTGAAATTAAAAATGCTTAAAGCAATACAACAACATTCAAATTAGAATAATGCTAAGTTTACAACCAAAGGCTTACAACCCTTTTACAACCTCTCTTTCTCATCCTGACAGGTGGGTCCCACCTGGCCCCACCTGTCAGTGACTATGGTCGTAAGAAGATTGTAAACATTTGGTTGTAACTGTAGCATTACTTTTCAAATTAAGACAGTTTAAGACACTTTTAGAACGGTAGTAAATTATTTTCATTTCTTTTTCATAGGAAAAAAATTAAAAAAATTGGATGAGGAAGTGGATGTGACATGAGTGATGGTAGGCATCATTTTTATAGGAAAAAAATTAGTGGGTTGGAGTTGTATAAATAATATTAAATAATATAATATTATCTTGGTAAATAATATTAATAATATAACGTTAATGTATATGATTATATTAAATAGTTGTGAAGAAATAAATTTATGAAAAATTAAATAATGGTTGTTTATTATTTGAGGATTGATGAGTTGGAGAAGTAAAATTCTATAAATAGCTTAATATAATTTTTTTTTTTTTTTGAGTTTTCAAATTGAAAGAATTTTTGAAAATGGAGTGGAGATGGTCTGAGGCAGCAATGTCTTGTAATAAAAATGAGAGTATGATCTATCAATCTATCAGTGCTTTCTTCCCAATTGGCCACTGTGCAAGAGAATGCAATTGGATTGTTCCCTCCCTTCATTCATATGTGGGAAGTGCCCTCAGTTTTTGCACTCTCTCTCTCTCTCTCTCTCTCTGAGAGAAAAGAGCAGGTGCGGTGTGCCTGCCAGAGCAGAGATTTCAGAAAGGACAAGGTACAGACAGCATTAAAGGAGAGTGAGAGTGAGAGTGAGGAGTGAGAGTGAGAGTGTGTGTGTGGGTGTGGGGTTCAGGGAAAGAGCTTTCTTTCCAGTACATGTTTTACTGGTCAGGGGCCAGAGCTGTGAAGGAACTAACAATGGCATTGTTGTGTGCTTGTGTCTTTTTCTTCTTCAATTGTTATTCTTTCTTTTATTTTCTTGTCCTTTTTGTTATATGGGAAAATGGACTATTACTCCCTCTCAAGTTGGACTGCTACTCTATCTGAAATCGTCTTCCTGATTCATGTTAGTCAAATGGTCTGATATGTGATCTGGTCTCGACAGCAGATGAACAATCATATGTTCTTCCAACTTAGTCAACATGAAACGATATTATTTAGTAATCAAATCTGATCAGCTAACACAGTCTGTATTGACCTCCAAAATAGCTTTGAGTTTCCACGGAGTAGGTCTTGAATAGTTCAAGAAGAGAAACTCGGAATCCGAATTCCATGATACCGTTAGAACCGAAGACTTTGACGCCATTGCGAACCTCACTCGTCATCATTTTTTTATATCTTCTTTTGGATTCAAAGATAAGAGACATTCAAATTTAGTTCCGACTAATACAATCTAACTTCTCGGGCCGGCCGTGAATGTAGCTTACCA
This sequence comes from Iris macrosiphon, assembly GCA_036927795.1. Taxonomy (NCBI): domain Eukaryota; kingdom Viridiplantae; phylum Streptophyta; class Magnoliopsida; order Asparagales; family Iridaceae; genus Iris; species Iris macrosiphon. The sequence continues at coordinate 24,035,051 of JAYESA010000006.1, read as the reverse complement.
AACCATCCGTCAACTTACTATCGCAGCTTAGAAAAGAAGCTTTAGATATTCATATTGGACCTCTCCCTGATGCTCCAAATATGTACCATGTTGGTGTCACCGTGTCCATACTGGATTGTGTTATATATATATATATATATATATATATAATTGAGACGAAAAATAAGAATCAAACATTAACCAAAGAGTATTTATACCACATTAACCAAAGTATTTATACCACGATGAAACTTTGAACACATTGCAGTCCATCTATATAATATAAGCCATTGCTCGACTCCTTTACCTATGCAGCTAGGTTTGATGAATATTTATGATGGGTTGAGGAAATTGTCGACCATTGTGTTGGTGCCCCTCGACAAGAACTTCATACAGATGGGTGGCTTGACCTTAGCCAGGGCGAGCACCGACTGCGGCAGCGTCCATATGCCGTCCCCGCATATGAGCCCCGAGGCCATGGCGGGGCCGAACGCATCGGCCTTGGCCTTGTTGATCCTCTCCCAGACGAACAGTATCAGGCTCCCGACACACATGTCGATCGCAAAGTAGGAGCCGATGTAGAACGGTATCGCCATCGCCATCGGCAGGGGGATGTACCCGGAGATCTTCTTCGGGACGAGGTCCCTGACCAGGTTGATGGCGATGGCGGCCGCGAAGAAGATGTAGCAGAGGGTGAGGCAGTGCTTGGGGAGCGACCCGAAGCCCTCGACGCCGAGTATTGCCATGTTGCGGTAGATGAGGCCGTAGGGGGCCGGGTACTCGGTCCCGCTCTTGCCCAGGTCGGGGAAGGCCTTGTAGAAGAGCCAGAAGACGCAGGGGGCGACGACGCAGCCCATGGCGGTGCCGATCACCTGGCTGATGAACATGGAACGGGGGGAGGCAAGGGTCAGGTACCCGGTCTTGAAGTCCTGCATGAGGTCGGACGCGGTCGAGACGATACTCATCATGACCCCGCACGCGGCGAGGCCCGCGAGGACCCCGCCGTGGCTGGCCCCGGCCCACGCTCCGATGGTGAAGATGGCGATCTTTCCGTAGGTGGAGGCGAGGGACCAGTCGGTGAGGCCACAGCCGTATGCGTTGCAGAAGGCGAGCACGGGCGCGAAGATGTAGGCGACGAGGATGTGGTACCACTTGAGGGGGTGGAAGATGTGGGGGAGGGTGACGATGGAGATGATCGCGACGAGGACGTAGCCCCCGAAAGCGACGGAGTTGGGTATCTGCTCCTTGAGGAAGAGCTCGGTGCGGCGCTTGTCGTCGAAGGAGACGGCAGGGCCTGTCGTCCTAGCCGCGACCGGCTCCCCGTTGTCCGATACGGGTTGCGTGACGGAGGGACCCTTGCTGCTGCGCACCTGGGCGACCAGTCCGGAGATGGTGCGGCCCAGGACCTTGAAGAAGTTGTAAAGACCGTCGCCAAGGATTAAAGCAATTCCGATAAATACCTATAAGATCAGCAGAGAAGAATCAACATCTGAACAGAGTTAAATGTGAACGTTTGTTGTTCGGCAATTAAACTTCTGTTTGTTCGGTTTCAACTTAACGGAGATAGTCAAAACCAAAAGAACATATATTCATATATGAAATCGAACCAAAACTAGCTTACAACCGAAGCCAAACCGACAAATTCAGTTTATTCGATTTATATTGTTTAATTGATCGAAACTCTTTAATAGTTCAAGCCAAAAGTTAGAATTGTTGTTAAATTATATTATAATTTTATATAAATATTTTTGTTGTATTTTCATGTTGGATCTAAAGTTGACTGGTTGCTAAATTATCAAAATTTGATTAAAAAAAAAACACATATACACACACACACACACACACATATATATATATATATATATATATATATATATATATATATATATAACATGTATAAGATATTAAGATTGAGGGTATTTAATTATAATATAAAGTCTTATTCGATTTTAGATTTTTGACATGAGTATATTTTCAAAACTGTAATCAAACCGAATATTTTTAAACCGAAACCAATTACCTACCCGGTATCCTTGCAGGCCATGGAGGCTGGAGGCCGGAAGATCTGCCGAGTACCAATCGCCTTTCTTGTTTCCTATGAGAGGCCACATAACGCCCCATGAAAGAATGCCGCCCAGGAGTACAGAGATGTTCACTATGTAAGGGCAGATCATCCCTACTCCGACATAAGTAGCAGAAAAATCGAAGTAGAACCTGCAACAACAAAATAGATGTATATAAAGAGCATGAAGAAGAAGAAGAAGAAGAACAACAACAACAAAAAAATATGTACTGTCACAAAAAAAAAAGTGTTGTTGTTTGGGAATGAATGTTACTTGTTGGCATAGGCCTTGAGGCCAAGAGAAGGGAGGAGGCGAAGCCACAGTCGTCGCCTGCAGTATAGAACCACTGGAAGATCCCCACACGAAGCTCCCAGCGAAGAATTTGCCCAGCATGTTTACTTGTTTCCTACAATATTAAGTTTTGGAGCTCAAGTTATTGCGCTCTTGGAGAGAGGAAAGTTCACGTCCTAATGGCATTTCAACTATTGTTTGGATGTTTTTTTGGTACCTTTAAATTTCTACTGCTCGATTTTGACATCATAATTTCATAAATTGTTCTTTTAAAGCATTTTTCATCAATTTTGAAGTAAACATAAAGAACAATACAAGTATTTAAAGTGCACTTTTGTACTGTATTTTGAAGTGGTTTCGATGTGCTTCAAAAATTGACGAAATGTGTTTTAAAAGAGCAATTTATGAAATTGGGATTCCAAATTCGAGCAATAAAAAAAAAAGGATAAGTTAAGGTGCCAAAAACACCCGAACTTTGTAGTTGGAGTGCCAGTAGAATTTTAGCAAAAAAAAAAAAAGTTAGTTGGCAAGTTTGGCGCCCTCAGAAAAAGAAGAAGTTACTTGGCAAGTTTGGCGCCCTCAGGTGTGTGGAAGCCATTGATCAGGTAGGCAGTTGCAGTGCCACTTGGATAGATCAACTTGTAGTCGATGATCATAATCTGCGACGACGATAAAGAATCATATACAGGTATGGGTATGAGTATCAGTACACGAAGTCCATGTTTGGTTACGGATTTAAGGAATCAGGAAAGGAAAGGAAAGTTGTTCTTCGATATAAGAGAATTGTAGGATATAAAAGAAAAAAAAATGAATTTACCTTTCTTAGTGTCACAACAGAGAAGAGCCCTAGGAAACTAACAACGAAGAGAAAACCAATCATCCACCCCAGCTTCGGGTCCTTGATGTTCTCTGCATTGTTCTGTTCTAGTGATTGATTGGCGATCTTTCCACTCATGGCGAAGAGATAGCTACCAAACCCACCTGTTATGATGCAAAATAATGAGATCAAGATCAGGAGGAAGAACATTAAGAATCATAAGCATACATTTTTTGTTGATTCTTTTAGGAGAAAATGTGCTTTTTCATTTTAATTGCATAGTTGCAGATATCCACATATCCGTATTACCGCACTGATACTCCTCCAAAGGACCGTATCCATGTCCATAAAGCAATTCATAAGAGTTCTCTGATTTCTAAGGTTTCGGCTTTTTTTGTTTAAGGAATTCGTAAGCATATGTGTGAATTGATTCTTTTTCGAATGTTAATTGTATAGTTGCAGGAATCATCTTTGTAAATACTTTCACTAGAGACCTATGCTGCAAGGATACTTATCAAGAGGACCGTATCCGTGTCTAGCATGTATCCGAGTAGTCGGCATTCATTTTGAGTGTAGATATCTAGGTTTCCAAGAGGCCCGAAACATAAGTAGAACTTTCATTTTGAGTCTCAGCATTCATTTTGAGTCTACTTATGTTTCGGGCCTCTCGGAAACCTAGATATGTACTCTCAAAATGAAAGCCGACTAACCAGACACCGGGTAGTTGACAATTCCCACTAAACTGAGCAAGAAGAGAAACATAATGGACACGCGCAAAGAAATGATTCTTAATCGTATGTTTTACCATTGTTCTCTGATTATCAACTTCTGATGCTTAGTATATTCTTATGCTGCTTTTGGAACCATGAACACAACAAGATGCTTGCTGCGTCCGTGGATACTCGCGGAGTGCATATTACAAATTTACACAAATCTCACATTTGAGAAGTCACAGAATATGTCCTTAACTGAGCAATATAACCAACTATATGATTTTAGTAATTCATAATATAATCATGTAGAAATATTACGAACCATATTTTGATGTTCGCATAAAAAAAGCACCAACTAACAGACCGACTATGTCTTTGTACAAACTCCTTTTCTAATTTCAATCATACAAATTCCTGGAACGTTAAGTACTTAAGTGCCTACGATATTAGCCCTACTCATTGGATTTCCTTACACTGCCCAATTACAACTTTCCACACAAACATTGAGATTCTTACCATCTACTGCAACTTTTGTGTTGTAACCTATTAACATTGATCGACCACAAGATCGAGATCCTTACCATCTAGTGCAATGTACTGTATTAACACTGGCCGACCACAGAATATGAAGCTTGTAACAAACGAGTTTCATGTACTCAGTATCGGAATCAAATAGCATTAGTAATTGAAGTGACTTTGAAAACTACTAACACAAAACAGTTGTGGTCATTTCATGAGTGCTAACCAGTAGTCCCCTCATGATTGCTATATTCCATCTAAGGTCGTGGTGTGGAATTCAGCTAACTAAAAAAAATCGTCTTTGGATATTTTGCACCAACAAATTTTGAACCATCTTCGGTTAATTTAAGAATTCATGAAAACCTTGAAATATGCACGCATCTAGAAAGCAAGGACAATCCAAAAGTCAATAACGTATCTTAAAAAATTGAGATACGGACTAACTTGTGCATCTTAGTAACATTGCATCTAGGAAGCAAGGATACTAGTCAGAAATGTGCCCGTTCGCAACGGACACGTATCAGATACAAGACACTCCAAAATACAGTGTAGACGCCAAAATAGGTGTCAAAGACGTATATATAATCCGAAGAAATCGATACCTCTTCTTCACCAGGAACCGAATCTTCTCGTCCTCGCTGACCCTTTCCTTCAACCTAACCCCAATGCCCCCTCCCCCTTCCTCCAAATCCCCATCATCAAGAACCCACTTCAACCCCTCCCTCTCCTCGAGAAACCCGAACCCACGGCCACGCGCGCCTTCCCCTCCCATGGCCCGAGCTCGTCGCTCAGCGCTCTGTACTCGGCCGAGACGGTCTCGAGGAGCGCGGCGGAGGGGTCGTCGGACGGGGTTGGGGCTAGGGTTAGGGTTTCCTTGTTGGATTTGCGGAGCTCCTTGTCGCGGAGGGCGTGGAGGATCTTAGGCGTGGGGACGACGCCCCTGCGGAGGAGCCTCTTCTTGATGGTGGAGTCGGATGGTATTTGCGGGTTATCGGGTTTGGTTTACGATTCGGAGCGGGGGGGGGGTGGGGGGGGGGGGGGGGGGGGGGGGGGAACCCGACTCCGAGAGTGACCTCTATGGGATGGAGAGAGAGAGAGGAACCATACTGCTCTACGACGTAAATATGGACCATAGAAATAAATTTTTACATATTATGTATACACATATGCATATAGTACACTATATTTCTATTGATTGTGAGTCCTTTATATCTTTTTAGAACATACTGCTATAGGATTTCAACAAATTACTTTTAAAAATTTAGAAAAAATAAGTATAAGTTTTTGTTGTTGTTTCTTTGTATTTTGAAATTGAATGAAATAATAGTCAGTCTTATTGATTGATTTACATGCTTTTATAACATTACTATGCTAATTGTTTTCTTTTTTTTTCGTTCAGTTTTTCTCTACCGATTTGACAGGTAAAGAGATCCTATGTTGGTATCGGCAGGGCGGATGCAAGAATTTAAATGAGAGGGATCGGCCTCAAATATTAAAAAAAATAATTCAAAAAATTTGTTAAATAATGTTTGCTACATCAAATTTTGTTGTTCCTCCATCATGGTTTCTCTGTCTTTATCAAATCATCAATAAATAAAATTATGAAGGAAAAAATAAAACATAAAGTAAATATGTATATAGAAATTGAAAATTAAGCATTTCAAAGAGGGGCAGATATAAAAATGATGAAGACAATTTAAAAAGAATATGAATATTTAACTCAGTTGCAAAAATTTAGTGTGGACAAACTACCCCCACTCGCTCCATGTAGGTCTGTCCATGGGATATCGGTCAATATTGATAACAGTCAGTATCGGATCGGAACATGTCAAACTATATCGATGTCGACAATATCATATCAGTATCGACCAATACTTCATACTATACTATGAAGATACTAGTAAATCTAATAGATCAGATGTGTATGAAAATATATATGACTATGTGTACATATAACATATCTTTGTGGTTCCGGTATCATATATTTCCTAACAGTACAATGTAGGTAAGCAAATCCATGTGTATGCAACCTAGATTGACACACCATATTGGAAAATATTCAAATCATGCATTAGTTCCACTTCTGAACTACCAAAAAAGCTATACATAAATATTGTTCCAAATGGATTGTTACTTATTTATCACGTATGAAAATTGAAATATTTAGTCTTTTCGTGTGCTTTGCTTATGGTGTTTGTTAATTTTTCCATTCAATGTCTGTTAATTTCGTCCATGCCCACAATGTATAGATAAAATCACTTCAGCACATTTTAACAAATCCATGAATTTTGACTCTTTAAATTTAAGAACCAACTAAGTATGTTGTGCAACACATCAATACCATAAGTTGGGTCCAGAATTCCTTTGATGCGAGTCCACATTCGTGTAACATAGTAATTATTTTTGAACCTATTAAAGCCTGTTATCGATGTCATTATTGTGTCCATCCGTGTCCATATTTGTGCAATATAGGTACTAGGGAGTCCCCAACTTCCAAAGCCATGAATGATTTTTCGCTGATCAAACCAAGACTTTCATAGTTTGTGAGTGCATTCATCAATTAAAAAAATAAAGCAAACAACATCAATTCCTGTCATTTTCTCATATAAACATTATTTTTTTGTCCGGATTGTTTATTTTAAAATTTTTGATATCAAATTATTCACCTTGTCGTTAAGAAAATAATGCTGTCACAAGTCTCTCTTTAAAATATATATATATATATATATATATATATATATATATATATATATATATATATATATATATATTGTCACTGTCATGTGGTCTGCTGGCCTAATCAAGGAGAATAACATGACAAACTAAACAGAGGTAGGCTGGACAAAAATGATGCATCAATATGAAGATACTTATTAGTTTAAGCTGAAGACAAATAGAAGAAGCAACATCAACCCAACTTGCAATTTGCTTCATTCACCATTTTACTCATCAATGCATATACAATATTGGAAAGAGTCAAATTGCAATTTGGGCTCCATTGGAGTGAAAATACTGTTAGCACGGACACTGCAAAATGATATCTATATCCATATCGAGTTGGTGTCAGTGTCCATGTAAATGTCTCTGACCGTGAGACGTTGATGACTACTGTTATATAGTTTAAAATGTCTATATCATGTCCATATCCATGTCTACATTAATGGAAGAAAGAGGGCCAATGCTATCACAATAAACACACAATTGCTATATTATATAATTTGTACTGTTAGTTTCACTTGTCAAATGCGATTGCGATTTTCATTTTTAAGAAAAGTATGGTACGATTTCATAATTTTAATATCTTGTAATATCCAAACAAGTATGGAAGAATCATGAGATATGACATATATACATAAAGATATTTGCCAGCAATTTTATTTTTATATTTCTGACATTTTTTTTTCCATATTTGCTTGATATTATCCAGATACAATTGGCAAGTAAGATTATCCCAATGGATGCTCAAATCACTGCTTTGAATTCTTTTCAGATATTACAAATGAATATTAAATTCTCAGTCACTTCAATATTGAAAATATTTATAAAAAAAAAATTACCTAGTCATCATATTATCTCAAAGATTTATTTAGTCAATTGATACTAATATTTTTCTCAAATGAACCATTACAAACGCCAAGTAACTAAACTAAAATCAAAGCTAAAACCAATTTAACATTGTCATCATATATAAGATGCAACTTTCAGACACCATTCAAATAGGAGTGGGACACAACGACACAAGTTCGGTAGAGTCTGAAAAAAAAAAAAAAAAAAAAATCTAGATTCGGTGCAGAGAATACAAATCCATAATTAGTACTTAAAAATAGAACATGACTTTGCCAGTGTAAGTACAACCATGGTGGTCTATGTACAGTATCACCACCAAATAAAACTGAAAAAACTGACACTGATGGCACACCTATCAAAATACCAATGATTCATGGATCTGGAACACAACTTCAAAACTATAACATCAAAATCTAAAATAGAGAAGAATCTTTTATTTTTATTTTCAAAACATTTAAATTTCCTCTTGAACAAAGTAAACCATTCGTATTTAATAAAATTAACTAATTAACGAAACAAAGATTTCTAATAAAAAATAAATCAAATATTTGGTTCCAAATCGAGGTATTCACTTCAAGAACACACCAAGCTTAAGGTGACCGAGTGCCTAAAATTTATGTGAGAGGGTCGTGTCATATTCATATCGATTAGCGCTCATATTTATGCGATTAATTAATCAACGAAACGAAGACCCAAGTTCAAATAAAATAAACTCAGAAAATTAATCAGCCATTGGGTTAGAAATCAACGTATTCACTTCAAGAACACACCAAGCCTATATAGGATGACAAGAGTTCCTAAAATCTTGCGCATAGGTGTGTCTGTATCATGTCGTGTCATATTTGTATCGTTAGAGCTCATATTTAAACAATTAACTAATTAACCAAAATTAAGCACCTATTGGGTTAGAAATCGAGGTGTTCCCTTGGAGAAAGAACACACCGGCCGGCTGTGTTTGTATCATGTCGTGTGGAGAGAGGATGGGGTTACGTACCGCTGAAGGCGATGCCGTAGGAGGCGACGACGCAGGTCTGGATGACGGTGTTCTCCTGCCTGGTGAAGGGCTGGTTGAGCAGGCCGACGTTCTCGAGCAGCTTGGTCCAGGTCTTGACGAAGAAGAAGCCGAGCAGCCCCGCGGAGACGTTGAGCGAGGGGATGATCCCGGTGGTCAGGTTCAGCTTCATCACGATCACGCTGAACATGATCGAGAGGAAGAAGCTCACCACGAAGGCGCGGAACGTCAGCTGCTCCCGCCACGTCGGCACCGCCTTCCCCTCGAACACCTTCTCGATCGACATCGGGTCGTTCACGCCCCCGGCGGCCTCCTCCTCGGCTTCGAATCCTTCTTCTCGGTCATGCGTCGCGGCGTTGTTGTTGTTCCGTCTTCTCATGTTGCCATGGCTCCTCTCCACCATCTCCTCCCCTTCCTCCATCTTCACTGCAGCTGCTGCTGCCGCGCCATTAGATTCATTGCCCATGGCCATTTTCTCTTCTCTCCTCTCCTCTCCTCTCCTCTCCTCTCTGTGTCCTTTTTATAGACACTCTTGAATATAGTGTTTATTTTTGTATATTCAAGATTCTTATCCTTTCTTCGTGGGAACAGTCTGAACCGGAATCTTTTTTGTTAGGATCTGCCAAAGATGATACGAATATGGTTTTTTTTTTTTGCATTCTTGCACATGGCAATTAATATGCATATTTATCATTAAAAAAAAATTCCTAACAAATTTTTTGAAAAAAAAAAAAAAATCGGTATTGGACCGAAAATCAAACCGAGCAAATAAGAGATTCGGTTCGGTTTGAAGAAAAAAAACCCGGTTCACATAGAACTTTGCGTAGATCCAATAAGCCAACACAATTAATACCTCTGTCCGGAATGAGGGATTATATCGATCACATAGAATTTCATGATAAATTCCTCGACTGAATGACTGTAAGAGCACGAATATCACGACAAAAACAATCACGAAACACTTTTCATACTGATATTCACTTTGGAAAAATCCCTCGTGCATCACATTTTTCGATTATGTCCATAATCTCAACATTTTCGTTCAGGGTTATCACGATTGGTGACCTATTGGTTCCAGTCCATTTCTAAACTATTCCATGTAACAAACTATTTCCATCACACTTTTCATATTAAAACTTAGGAAACAATCTCATTGAATTACACGTTTAAGAGTCTACTACATTTTTAAGAGTCTACTACATTATTCTCGTGCATAAATGCATTAACAGTTTACAAGTTCAGTATTTCCATCATAACAGTAACAACGCATAGGTACTTCTTTTATCTTTCACTTCAAAACGATCATGCTTCATTTATGCATCTCTTGCAATGGCACCAAATAAG